>JAPMNP010577210.1:0-17176 GCA_029874935.1 Atherina boyeri | reverse complement strand
TTTTGTGATTGGTTCCGTATCTGACGGGAAATTTGGTCCATGGGATCCAGGCTACCTTGCAGCGAGAATAAAATCGGCAGGCGTTCAAGGTAGCCTGGGAAAACCCAGGCTAATTCAATGATCTATAACCATCAAAATTAGCCCCACATCACAACATTGACATATACAGTAGTACACACGATCAAATGAGAAGCCGCTCCACATACAAAGACACGAGTTGAGCAATACTGCATTGAATGCCACATAATGAATCAAGTCCATTGACACCACGGTAAACTGTGAGGTATATGGCTGTTTGAAGAAAGCATATCATAATAACAATAGCAGAAACACAAAATAATTTGCTTTCCTTGATAATGCAGCATGTATATTCAGTAGTTGACAGTTGTGGACTGCAGAGAGGCCATTAAGTGACTCTTTGACTATGGAGTTAGGATGTTGTACAACACAAACAATGCTTGTCTGACTGTCTTGTCTTTGTCCGTCTCATCTGGATGAAATAGTTAAGGCCATTCCTGACGAAGTCCTCTGGTTGGAAGCATACACTTCTTTAAAATCTGAACATGTTGTTCAGCATTCCTTTTGCCTTCACAAAGGTTCTGCAAGCCATGCGCACTGATGCTCCACCTACCATGGTACACGCTGACTTTTAAACTGCACTGATAACAAGCCATGTTTCCACTCTTCTTTTTTTAGCCCAAAGGAAAACATGATTTTCAAAAGAATTTCAAATTTTGATTCATCAGACCATGGGACTGTGTTCCACTTTACTCCAGTCCATCTTAAATGATTCAGGGCCAGAGAAGGTGGCAGCTTTTATGGATCTTGTTTATAGTTTTTCATTTAGAATGAAACAGCGTGTCCATACTTTTGAGTGGTGCCAATTATGTTATTTGCTTACTGTGGAGGAGATTGACTTTTGCAGGCATCGATGTAGTGACAAACAAGCATTAGTTTTAAAACTTCAAACAAAATTACTAATGTAATTTCCAGTTTAGAATTGTCTGTTTTAATGCTAACAGATAGATGATCACAGCCACTTTGTATTAGTTTTCCATCTTTTTCCAGCAAACAGCAATTTATTCTCCAATTTTATTTGTATTATTCTCTGTAAATGAAAACGTTCCTGAATTCTTTGTAATCTCCATCAGAGAAACATTATTATTGAATCGTTTAAGTATTCTTCCAGTCAGTCTTTCACAAAGTGGTGAAACTTCTCACTCTCTTAAACCAAATTAATGGCACAGTTTACTTGGCTATAAACAGAAGCCATAACATAAATAAATCTGGAGCAACAGTACTTGACTATTGGACAATAATTTAGCAGAAATGGAAGAAAACCAGGTAGCTACTGTAAGTTTGTGTACAGTATGAGCTGCTCAGTGCATGAATGAAGATTAATTAATCAGCACACCAAATGGAAATGCGTGGAGTATAAAGTCATTGGAGTCTGATATGGTGGCATTTGAAAATGAACTGAAATAAAATAGAATAAAATAAAATGCAAACAAATTAATTAAATCTGAGAACTTCCAATGCACTTCCATACAACAGTTAACAACACATGTTCAAACATGAAGAGTGACCTAAATTAACATAGATGTAACTGTCAAAGAGAAGTAAATTAGCAGCACATTGGCCTAAAAAACAGATGACATGCCTTTAAAGAAAAAAGGCAAATCAGAATCTGAAACAAGGTTATATTCAACATACCCGGACTATTCCTATCTCAAACCTTAAGGGCATGCTCCCTCATCCCTTTTTATACAGTGTTTGTTTGTCCCTGTCATGTCAGACATTATTTAGTAGAGGCTATCTGCTATCATCTTCAAACAGTATGTGCATGCTGATTTGTGTCACCATATGATATTGTTTTTTGGGGGATTGCATTCTGGGAACACCGTTGGGCAAAAATGAATGAAAGCTAATGCTCCTAGCAGCCTTGGAATGAGCCCACGGAGAAGGGTGGCTAATCCTATCATTCTACACCATTCATCTGCAATCCACTTGGCTTTCAGCATTTTTTCTCAACAGGCAATTTGTGGCTTCCCTGCTGGATCTCTTCGAAGCCAGTGTGTTATGACTACAAAACACTTCCAGGGCCGCCTGGGAGTCAGACAGGAGGCCACTAAATACAGTCTGCGACCCTATCACGATCCACACTGGCAGCTGCCAACCCACTGCCCGCTGCCAGAAATAGCTTAATGACAAATACTTTCAGAAACACACCAAACTGTGGTGTGTCAAAGTCAAATTAGAAGCAAAACAAATAAATAGCAAAAGAAGAAGGGAAAAAAAAGGCTTCCTGTATGTTGCAAACGATTATATCATAGCTGTAGTGATTTTTGTCTCATTTAAGGCTAAATTATAGAATCCAACTAAACTCATGCTTGGAGTAAACTTTGGGTATCACTTCATTTTCTAAGGGTCACAGTTAAAGGGGCGCTTAATATGATCTCAAAAGTAAAAGAGAGTCTAAAGCTGAATGACTTCCAGATGGTGCCATCCCCCTCCACATAGCCTGTCTCTTTCTGCCTGACAGATGCTATGCATGCTTCCAGGGAAGAATCTGAGCAGCCTTCCATGACTAACCGAAGCAGGGGACCCACATTAACAATGTCCTCAGTTCCAAGTACTGTATGACTTCCCAGCTCTTTGGAGAAGAGGCCCTCACCCCAAGGGTCTGACTGTACAAAAATATGGTACACACATACTGAAGAATGTATCGTCAAAAATGCACCAAGACCTGAGTAAGCGATTTGTTTTTTTAATTTTCATTTTGTAGGTAATACCTTTATCATGAGAATCTTTGTATTTTCCTTTGAAGATGTGACCATGACAGACAAATTATATAACATTTTGCTACTCCTGAGAAGTGAAGCCCTTCAATAATTCTAGCAGTTTCCAAATAAGCAATAATAACACGGCATGCTTTATCTATTTAAACAACCATGATTAGACTTATTTAATGCATCTTGGCTCAAGTAAATATTGACAGCCTGCAAAAGTCTCTATGTGCTTATTGATTGGCAAGGTGGTATTATTACTACAATTCACACATTCACGTCGATTAAAAAACCCTGTTTCCCAGCACATTTCCTATTTTTGTTGTTCACCTGCTCCTGCTGAGGAGCCAAGCAGCATTCTGTAGTGTAACAAGCACTGAGCAGAGGAGGGGGCTGTTTGACAACATGCTGCTCATAACCCAGAGCTGCAACTCACAAGCTGCACAGCTCCCATAGTTCCCTTGTGTGATGTTTTAGAGCCCAGCCGGCAACTCTGGCATCCTGACTGTGGGCTGTGGTCAGTCTGAGCCCAGGGAGCTGTGACAGCCTGCTGCTCTTTCAGACACAGCATATAAAGAAAAAAAAAGAAAAAAAAGAGAAAAGTACAGAAGCACAAGAGTCTTACAGAGAAGAAATGAGTTAAGGACATTGCTCCAACACAGACACACTGACTCGATAAATGTAAAAGACACTTATGCAAATGAGGACTTTTACTCATTTTACAGAATGAATGGTGTCAAATGATTTGGAAAACCAAGCTCAATTGGCCATCCGGTGACCTGACGTTGTTATCCATAGAGTGACACAGAGTGATGGTGTTTAAGTCTGTATTGTTCCAGATGATGTTCAGCTTCGATGTCTGCATCAAACAGCAGGTATTTTGGCTCAGACTCTTTATAATTTTTCATCTGAAGGCAATCCCCTCAGTAAGTCCTAGACCTGCTTAGAATTCGTTCAGAGGGCCAGACACCGTAAGTATAAATATATTTCTGCTCGGATACATTTCAGTGTGACGTACAGTTAAATATTGAGAATGAGTTTGAATAATTTAACTGAAAAATAAAAATAACATTGTGAATGAATGCAGACAAATTTATAAGCGACTACATGGATAGGCTTAATTTTTCAAAATGATACATTTCTAAAATATGAATCTTTGAAATAAATCATAACACAAATACCTGCATGCCTTTATCAAGTGATGGAGTAAACAGTAAATGCAGTAAATCACAGAACACTGCCTTATAGTTAAGTTTTAAACTAATTCTTTCTCAAAATGAGCATTGCAGGTGTTGTCAATTTTTCCATCAGCCATTCAGACTATTTCAAAGGAAAAAATGTTGCTATTGTGTAGATTGATATTATTGTGTGCATCACATTGAACATGGACCAGAGCAAACACAGGAGTGAGTTGTTTAAGTTGCTTTAACTGGAAAAAAAAGGTAGATCAGCATGTTAGAGGTAAAGGCTATAAGACCATCTACAAGCAGCTTCATGCTCCTGTGACTAGAGCTACAAACATGATCAAGGAGTATAAGGTCCATGGGACAGTAGCCAACCTCTCAGGATGTGGGCACGATATAAATTCCAAAACATCCAAAAAAAATCCAAAGACTTTCAAGCTGAACTCAAAAGGCAAGCTACATTACAGTCTGATCGCACAACCTGCTGCCTCTTCAACAACAAAGGGAAGCATGGATGGAGAAGTAGCGGAACTCTGCTATTAAAAGAATATCACTAAGTCTCTTTCAGACTGATGAGACCAAACTAGAACATTTTGGCAAGTCATATCAGCTCTATGTTTACAGACCGATATATTCAAGCTTTTAATGGGGCTGCTTTGCTGTGTCTGGCATGGGATGAGAAGGAGGGGGGAGGGGTACATTGGACTCTTTTTAAATGGCTCTCTTAAAATAAATGACAAGATCCAAAAAAAAAAAACTGAGTGTGAAGACACCCTTCAAACCTGAAACAACCCGAGTAGTTTGCTCAGGAAGATGGAGTCGAAAGTATTTGTTAGTAGATTTCCAAGTCTCATTGAGAGCTATACAGCTCACTTATTGACAGTATTGTTGTTAAATATTGTGCAACAAAATGCTAAATTAAGCCAACCATTATTTTTGTCTATGTCATTTCATTACGCAAAATATACAGTGGAATTTAAACAAAATCAAAAGTAAAGTCTAAACCATATAATACATAATGATGGCTGCTTTTGAGTTTGGTTAGTTTTAAGTCAATATCATGCTTTATAAATAATATGCATTATTATTATCATCATTGTGTGTGTTATAACTGTGGGTTATTTCTTTCTTATTTGTCAACATTTCTAAATCTCATTTATGTTTCTGTATTTGTAGCATTGTTAAAAGAAAAAAAAAGTTACAAATGACTTTACTGTAGCATAAATACAACTAACATTAGCTTAAATCACAGTAAAATTTAAAAAAAAAATATGTCCATTTTCAGGTGTTGAACCACCACATGTTTCATATGGGATTTACTGATATACTCTGGGGGGCATCTGTGTTTAAAAGTCCAAATTAAAGGCCCAATGCATAGAATAACATCTGCAGGTATAAACTGCAACCTAAACCACCTATCTCACAATCTCTTCCTCGCAAGCAGGGAAAATTATGTCCGTGAAAAACTTGAGATGCCCTCTCAAGGGACAGTATTTGGTTTGTACCTTTGGGGAAAAAATATTGACATGCCAGTGCATCATGAGGATTTGAGATGAGGGGGCCCCACTGCAATTTTGGTAAGAAAATGTATCATTTGTCATGATATATATTTTCATCCGATTCTCCACCAATGAAAAATAGAAGCCAAATGCTTTTGCATTGCTGTAAAAACATAGATACACATGCCACACACTAAATCCAATGCAATGTGCTTGGCAGCTTCATTATGAATCAGCTGAGGTCAGAGGTTATACTGCATTTACTCAAGCATGATCAAAAGATATAACAACACTTCAGATGAGACAAAATGATAAACATTAGTCCAGTGAAACAAGACCAGACAGTTATTTCAGCAGTTAAATTAATTCACTCTTATCAAGTGAAGCTAAAATTCACCCAAAAATGAAAAATGAAAGACAATGCCAACCATCTGGACAGTTTGAATTACTTGGCAGATTTACTAAATCATCTGTCCGGATGGAAACAAAGAAACTGAAGAGACTGATTTTAATTTAATAATCAAACTTTATGATAATAATATAACTTAAAAATATCACAAATAACCACAAAACTGAGCAGGGAGAAATGCCTAAGGTTACCTAAAATCACATCTTCGATCTTCCCCAGTTCCGTCCCAGTGGGGCTGTAAATCAGAGCAACATCAAGGTATAGAAAAACAGCTCTTCTATCTAATTTCTGGCTTCTGGGGGATAATGGTAAAATGTTCACTCAAACACACTGAGCTGCCCCAAGGTAAAGAAATAGCATTTTCAGTCTTGAGATTTAGCGGAATTCCCTGTAAACTCCCTCTTGAAATGCTACATGAAGTAGAAGATTTTGATATGGCGATGGCATCCATGCTGTTTTGTTGCCTTAAGGGAGGCTTTGAGCTCCAAGAAACAGGGATTAACTACCAATCACTTCTTCTTTTAATCTTTCATGCTCAAGTTTATCTTGTGTTAGGCTTTGTTTTTATTCCTATTCCTCCTCAAAGCCCTGGAATCCCCATTAGGGAACCAGACATATTGGATTCCTAACTGTAGTCCCACCCCTTTCCTTATATTTTGCCCAATATGCTTATTCTAGATACTTACTTGGAGGGGCAAATGTCTTCGTGGGGATGGGGAGCAATTTGTTTCTCTCACACAAAGTCCTAAAGTATACCATTTTGCTTGAGTTAGAACAACTCCAGCATTGGTCATAACTAAAACGTGGACCATCTGCACTTTACAACAATGGGCTGCAAGACTGTTAAATAAAAATTAGCAAAGGGTCCTTGAAACCTCTCTTAAAGAACGTCTGCACATCAAGGCAGGCTATAAGAAAATTGAATCAAGGCCACATCCTTGCTTGAAGTAAGAAACAACTGCTTCCCCTTTAGTTCTGGCGAAGGCCCTCTCTTGTCCTTGTAGCAAGAAGAAACAAAATGAACTGTGGCTAAGATAACATAATGATTAGGCTCATCCTACAAGGCCAGTCAATCACAGAACACCACTGTTTTCACTGAAGCCCTGCTCAACACAAAGCAGCTGTATAAATACATTAGACAGAATCCAGCCTTCTCCCAGTGAAAACAAAACGTAGTTTCTTATAAATACATGGATTATTGGATAAATAAATCAAGACGCAGGCTTAAACTAAATAAAACTTTGGAATGTGCCAGAAAACGTGGCGAGGACTGGGACATGTATGGATGAAAGCACACAAGCTGGCAGAGCGTTCCTGTGATGAAGCCTGAGGGCCCTGTGCTTCAGCGTAGGTGCACTTTTTTCCCTACAAAGCCCTGGGCAGTCTGAGCTGAGTTTCAGGATCAGCAGACAGGCTGCTGGTTTTGACATAATTTCGAAACACTGTAACTACTTCAGACATTTAGCTTCACAGTTCATTCAATTGCTGCTTCGAGGAGTCTGTTGCACTGACAATAAGTCATCAGCAGAGCAGGGGTTTGTCACAATCATCTTTAATGAAACTGGCAGTCACCTATGTCTCCTCTCTCTTCTAGTAAGTACTTCCACTGATTGGCCTCTGATGATGGCAGTAGGTTGGAACAGAAAATATGATTTCTGCCTTTTTGGTGTGATACTGATTTGTTTAACCTCTGTTTGCTGGGCAGAGCCATGAATCATTTAGATCAGCCTGGAAAAAGAAGTCAGGTCCAAAGCAGACTAAAAGCTAAGATAGTACATGAATGATTAGCTGCCAGCTGTTAAATGAAACAATGTGGGCATTGACTGAACCCTTTATCTGCCCTTTAAAGAAGCAAATTCCCCTTGAAGAGGTGCAGCAGACATATGCAAGAATCAAAGCACTTAAAATTACCTTTCTGGTGCAAGATATTTAATTAATATAAAAACACACACACAAATCTGTGTCGAAGCCTTTGGAAAATTAGTGAAGGGGCACAGTTTTATAACCTAAAACAATGGGAGAACATAGTTTCTCACAGTTCCAATATAGAGTTGTATACACAGACTTGCCTTTCATTTAAACATGTGCCAAAGTAGTCCACATGAAAAGCCTTCTTTTGAAAAACAAAGCATTACCATTTTGTTTTGTTCTCTATTGCCTTTGTTTAAACAAAGAAGATTAAGGCTTTTTGGAACTGTATCTAAAGCATGAAAGATGCTAAATCCTTTTGCTGCTGCACCTTTTACAAATTTCCAAAATTTTTTAAATGATTTTTTTCTGACTGGCTGTCACATCGAGACAAATAAGCATTTCTCTCTTTGAAACATCACCACACCTGTACAAATTCATCCTCAGATGAGAGTCAAATGGTTACTCACCACAGAGCTCAAGCCATCCTCCTTCATCAGAGCGAGGGAGTTCTGGTAGCAGGAGGTAAGGTCATCGTTCTCTGAAGGACCCACATGACCTCTGGCCACTGGGCCGACAGTGTGGATCACATCTGGTGGAAGAGGAAAAGCACAACGCTTAGCAAAGCCACATTTAGCATGAATAGTTGGAACTATTTCTACTGACCAGCACGATGCAGCAGAACTTTTATATGTATGCCATAGAGCAGAGCAGTCCCGCTTGAGTTCTTAAAACTTGTAAAATCACCATAAAAACAAAATATGCTTAAGTTTGTCCTCACAATGAGACAATGACTGACTCATCATGATGACTTGAGCTGCTAAACCTGAAAAAAAATGCATTTATTCAGTAAATGAAACGGCAGCTTAGATAGGAAATCAATTACAAGATTCTTTGATGCCACCTACTCAAATATTCATATCTCTCCCCATACTCTTCCCATTGACATAGCAATGTCTTCACCTGTCAATCACTGATCTCCTTGTCTAGCCTTACCAGACTGAGGAATGCAGCTTTTTAATTGAATCATGGAAGTGATGACAGGAAAATAAGACAATCGAAGCAGTGACTTGACAGAAACATAATCTTCTGCATTCTGCCTGGCTACCCTTGGCCTTCTCAGCGTTGGACAGGGCAGGTCAACAATGTACAAGAAGAAATTCAACATCACCCACAGAGCACTTTGGAGAGGTTCACTGAGAAGGTTTACACTGACTAAATACAAGCATTTCAATGACATGAAACACCCTAGTTTTATTTAAAACAGCATCACTTTGTGAATTAGAATAGTTTCATACTGTACGTGGGAGCGCCTTAAAAAGGTCATCAGGTTCCGGGTTTGGTGTTCTGTCATGATAACTATAATTTATGAAGCCATAATTCATTAGTATGTTTTCTGATTACAAAAACAAAAATGCATCAACCATTACTGAGCAGTAAATCTTCATTTATGGCGCGTTAAATATACGTAGATCTACAGCAAACCATATATTTACAGTTTTATGCATCGAGCCGACATTTCTGTACAATAACATACAGCATTCAGAAAATTCCGACCTGGGTTAGTTGAGGGTATGTAAGAATAACCCAGCAGTCTGATTTAAAATGTAGTCAACACCTGGCCTCATGTTTATTTCATATGAAACAGTGACCTCAATTTCCAATTAAATACATGTGAACTACAGCTTATCACTATTTTACTAGGCCAAAGATCAAAGTTATATCTAACTTCAACTTATATCCTTACACAAAACCAGTGAGGATGATAAAATGCAGCGGCCACTGCATTCAAGTGGCTTTTTGTTGCTTTAAATAGTGATATCTTGTGTTTGGGAGCTGTGAAAAAAAAGGAGTCAAAGTGATTCCCAGCAACACTGAGGATGGGCTGTAATGAGAATGGGGCTGTCTGAAGTATTGTCTTTTTCCACAATCGCAGGTGGAAAATTGCATTGCACAACATGGTTATAATGGGACACGTGGCAAGTTGTTTTTCGTGCATAATTCATGGAGTTCTTCACTACAAGAACGGCAACATGCCAATTAGAGTGTGGGCAAGTGCCAAAAAGCAGACTACTGTTGAATTCATGAAAGTTTAAACAGTTCTTTTCTTATCACTTCCAATGTTTCAACTCCTTTTCTCAATACCCTCACATCAAATACATATTTATTAAGTTGTATTTGTGTAAGGTGAAAGATATACAGTATTTCACTTTGTTACTAAGGGCAGATCTTACAAGATGCTACAGATATTCGCTATAGGGTAAAAAAAAGACACAGACAGCTGCCTTGGTATCTCAGTAAACGTAAACACAAGTGACTTCTTCACACCAAGTCACAAAATAACAAACCTATTTGTTTTGTTTAATGGGGTGAAAAAAAGAAACTCTCTCTTTAAATCAAATAATGCTCCATTTTCATTTGAAATTCAGTAGAATTGCAAATGATAAGAATGTAGAAAGTAAAATACAATAAGTGGCATAAACAAAACAATGGCTAATGGTTTATAAGAAAGAAATCATATCCGTATGAAAAAAAAAGAATGACTTCTTCCTTTGGTTGTGCTCCTGTCCACAGTTATATATGCTATGAAATTTGGAAAAATAGAATAAATCTTGTATAGTTTTCCACATGAGAAAAAGAAATGCATAAAAATAGAAGCCATGTATTCTAGCTGTTGCATTTGATAAAATATATCCTTACCAGCATAGTACTTTACAACAGTTTAGAAGTTAAGATACCTGAAGTTAATGAAGACTTTGGGGCTAATTGTAAACATAAACATATTTTTCTTCACAAAGTATTTGAATAGTCTTGACAAGATAACATGTAACTACATTAAAACTAAATTAAAACTAAATCAAACAAATCCTTCTTTTGAATAAAAGTTTGTAAAGCTCTGACAGATCATCCCTACGGTTTCAATTCTTCAGCTCAAGTGGTTGCCCAGATGATGACACTTGCAGAAAATATCAAGTGAAATGACATAATCATAATGAAATACATTTAATGACTATTTTTGTGCAAATAAAATGAATCGGTTACTTAAAAAATGTGCATACTCTATATTAAAAGTAATATCTGTTGAAAATAAGCATTCGCTTAGAAGAACAAAAAAAAAGGAGATACTAGCAACTTTGTACTAAAATCTCAACTCCTGAGGTAAAGTTACAACATCCAGCCAGCACAATTGGCTCCGACAGAGCTCCTCCTATCACAAAGTCTTTTTCAAGTTCTAACCTTCATTTTTACACAAGTAGTTAATGAGTTTCCATTACTAGAAATGACTTAGCAGGTTTTCATGAATATAAACTGGGTTTGTTCTTTTCAGCCTCTTGCTTGGGGATTGTAAGATCTGCGAGATAACTGAAAGAGTAAAAAATAAGCTTTGCCACTTTAACAGCATGTGCATTCCACTTTCAAGAAGAAAAACAAAACAAAAACATGCAAACGATCTTAAGTTCTAAAGTTTCCAATAAGTTGTTTAGTCACATAAACTAAAATTCTACCACAAGAGAGCTGCAATTAATGTTTCTATTGTTTTTGGGATCAAATCAACACTGAGGAAAGCCAAACAAACAGCTTCGGATGAAGAAAACCATAAATGATGAATTCTGGATACTTACACTATACCATCAAAAACAATGTGTATGACGCATAGCTATGCCATTTTATATGATATAATAATGTGCTCCAAAATTTAGTTCCAGACAAAACTAAGTCATAGATGTACAGTATATAATAACAAGTAAACTGGTGACTTGGCTTTTTTATTTTGAGACTGGAATGAAAGTTAACAGCATAAATGGCCCTGCAAAGCTTAACCCATTCTGAATAAGAACCCATTAGTTTCAGGGCAGAAAAACTAAAGATCCTTTTTGGCAAGAAAATAAAAATTAAAAGTAGAAATCTATAATGTCTGAGTTTCAGTGACAATTTTCAGACACACATTTTACTGCTCAAGTAAAGCTGCTGGTTAAATGGTTCACACTGAAAACAAGACTCCCGAATTCTGTTCAAGCCTTTTCCAGAATGGCATGCATTATAGAACAGACTAAATCACACTAATTATGCAGACATTTAAATTTAAAATGTCAAACACACTTATTCCTCTTAATTGCACACTGTGCATTGTGCAGCTGAATTTTATAGGCAATTATGAATATGAAATGGGAGTACTGGCACATTCATGACTGTAAAAGAATCAGATCAGGAGAAAAAACAAAGTACTTAAGAAATAAGAAAAAAATGGAAAAAAATCTAGATTGAAACATCCCTAGTGAAAAATGATTTTCAGCTTGGACGGGATGGACTGGACACAAAATGACCCATTAATGCACCAACTGTAGAGCTCGTGTGTGAACATCTTAGACAAGCCTACTAAAATATTCTACAGCTCTCCCAGAGCTGAGGAATAACTACCAAAGGGACATACTCACTTCAAAGGCGCCACTTTCTTAGCACGTAAAAAATCTTTTGAAATATCTAGACTTCATTTAGAAGTGAAGTACTGTGCTGTTTCAGAAAGGGACCAGCGCTTCACAGTCTAATCAATCATTCATTTTTACTTGCATGTGCTGACTTTAAGGTTGCATTACCATTCCACATGGTAATTCCAAAAGCCTTGCACACGTTTACTGTGGAGTGACTACACCTGAATGATCCCAATCTTATCCTCAGCCCAACTGTTTTTTTTGTTTTTTTTAAGTATATATATCAGCAGCTTCATTCAGATGTGTGCATTTGGAAACCTCATTAAGAGCTATTATAATACACACAAAGCCAAAAATAATCAAAACACTTGGTTTTACCCATGACAATCATCCTCCAATATTAAGAATTAGCAGAGCACAGGATGACTTACAGATCATTAACAAACTCAACCAAAACTTATTCTAAATGTAGTCACTTAAGCAGTAAAGGAAGTTCTTTTATGGACAGTAAACTGGCTTACATGTTCATTTGAGCCTTGCAAACAAAAATTAAATGTCCATACAAAGTTCAGTGACTGATGTTATAAGCCAGACAATTCTGCTAATATTCCTTTGGCAGAATGAACAACATGCCAATAATGAAGTAATATATGTTTATTGATTGAAAGAGTTTCCTAATTAAAAAAGAGAGGAAAAACAACATCAAAAAGAGTGGTGGGTGCACCATCAAAGTTGGCCCTGAGGAAAGTGTAACACAGCTGAGTGTTAGCATAAAACAATGGGATTTCTTCAATATACGAGAGAATGTTTGATGCTGCTCAACAACTGCCTGTCTCCTTTTATGATTGGGAAACATTTGCAATAGTGTAATACTTCAGTACAAATTGGAGAAAAAGATAAATAAAGGGAACGACTGAAATACCTCACCTGTGTGCCATTTATAATGACTTGTGTTCCTTTACAAAATCATAAACAACAACAACAACAAAAAGACTTGGAAATGTTAGTGTCATTTACAAAGCAGTTTAGCAGTGAAGTACACAGGAAATAAATGTATTTCCATGCTGCTTCAAGAAAATTTCACTTTAAAAAATACCCCAATCTATCAAATCAGGTAGCTTTTCCTTTAAAATCGAACAGCACAGTCTGTCATATCAGAATTTCATGGAAAGCAGTGCAGCAACAGTGATATTTAAGTTTAAACAAAACCAAACATGGAGTTTACACAAATCTACTTACTATGATGAAGCATGGTGAAACATGCATATTTCTGAGCTGTAGTTGTAGGATAATAATTGCAGTGGTTGAAGAATGTCAGTACCAGACTCTGTATATTATGGTACAGTATATACAGTGCTCTATAATTTCATGCTCATTTCAAGCCAATCAAAATACAATGCCGTCTTCATACTTTTCCCGTTTGCTTCATCATGCTTGTTTTAATTCAAAACCATTTGTACATAACACCCAAGAAGTGCCAGTTATTGTGAATGACTAGTCTATCTTTTGTCAATCACAAAGCTGTCTCTTCTAAGTGCTCAATGGCCCATGAAAAAAGAAGAAAAAATTATAGGTAGCGCCTCACTTCAAAAGACTCTCCAAAGCTTCCCATTCCTCCATGCCGATGTGAAACTCAGTGTCAGCTTTTCAGAGCAGAAAATGGTAAATTTGTCAGGTGAGAATCGAGCTGCTTAAACATGGGTTGTTTGTATGGTGTTTTTAAAATTATGAAATTATGATACTTTTGCAAAGATATTGATATAAAGATTTATAAAGTACATAAACTGCAGGTACATTAGTAACACAGGTTTTGATAGAAGTGAATGAAATGCCAAGGTTTAGAGTTACAGCTAAAATTTATTACTGTTGGAAATGTCAGGGTTTTTTCTTTAAGACTTTGAGTCTACAGTATGGTTTGGGAGGAGTAGTGTGGTCAACAAATTGGCATTTTTACCACTTAAAGTCTCAGTGAGGGAAATTTAAAGATTTGCATGGAATTATGTTAAATGTGTTAGTATAGATTCTTAGAATAGATTAAATAGACTGAGAACTGTGTTTTACTGAATTGTGGAGCAAAAACAGTTTTTAAATGGCTTTCTACCATTCATATAAGGTGAGCAAATGCGGACACTACATCTATTACTTAAATGTTATGATTATGCTTTTAGCCTCAGATTAACTTGCTAACTGAGCTGTCATCATCAAGGAAATACACTTGAATTATACAGGGTGATGCTAAAATTTGGCAAAACCGAAGACCTAGCAATGCATAGCCAGCAGTGGATCATTGAGGTTTGAGAGCAGAACATCCATAGAGAAAACATAGGTTTTAGGAGTAAGTACGGTTAATGGATGTTTTATAGGCCAATTTTGTGCATGGCTGCAGTGATAAAGAGAGTTCAGGACCACCACCAACATTTGCCTCATTATTCAGCTAGCACTTCTCCACTATTTCATTGGAGACAGCTTCAATTAATGGACACATTGCTATACTGTTGCAACCATTGGACTGAATCTCTCGCACCCCCACTGTGTACTCACACTGAGCTCCTCTATTTTGGATTAACCCTCCCCAACAAGGACTAGCCATGAAAATGTAAGTTGCACAATTAAAAATGTTGGTATCTTGTTCACAGCTGGAAGGTGACTGAAATATTTATCATCTGCAGCATGTACCTACTTGGGATTTTACTTCTAAGCAGTTTGAAAATGAACTCTGCTCCGTTTGTCTCCTGTCTTTTAGCTGAACTCAGTGAAGATCTGTTACTCATGGCGATGTGCGGATACACCTACAGAATATGAGAACACACTATTTGTGAGCACAACTCATTTTCATGTAATTCTGAGACCTCTTTTTATTTACTTGATGATTGTTTCAATTAATCATGTTTAGCTGGTCTTATTGGTGTATGATGTCATATAATGTAAATGAAATGAAACTAAAATACCTTAATGAGTCTCCAACATACACTGGCTGTTAAAAGTTTGGACACTACTCATTCAAAATGAACACAAATGCCTGAATATTTTACTCATATTGTATCTCTGAACACCTTGTTTATACATTCAGTAGATTAAATGTAATTCTCAGTTTTACAACAGGTACTGTATCAAGTAGATGCAGACATTGCCATTGAAACTCTGATTCCATCAAACTCACAAGAGTAACTGCATTTCTAGAAGTTAAGTGTATTTTGTCATGATTGCTAGCCTAGACCCTCTCCGCATGCACACAGCTGTTCCCATGTTGGTCGCTGAGGATCACTAAATGAAGTGTGTACACCCACTTGGACATTGAACTGGTGTTGTCATGGTGACAGAATGTGCAGACTGATCCACTACTGCATGTACATGCTCCTGTATGAGACAGGGGCTTTTTTTTTGCAGATCTGGAATCATTTGCTGCACACTGAATAGGTATAATTCTTCGGTTCTTAGCGCATTAATGTTCCCTTTTTAAAAAAAATAAAAAATCTTTTAATGGATTTGGGGTATCTCAGTAATTATTCATGTACTTGGCTTTCAAAGAGCTTTTCCATTGTGAGTGTCACTGATGTTCTGTCACACTTAAACAGACTAAGGGGGTAAAGAGCAAAAAGGGGGGCAGTTACAAAAGGATAATGACAGACTATCTCATACTGATGCAATATCACAGAAGTGTCTTTCCTGAATGTGACCAATGACTATTTAATAGCGAAGACAAATACTCAGACTTTCTCTAGCTTGTTTTAGAGGTAGCTGTGAGTTGCATTAACTTTTCAAATAGCCTACATGTTAGGGACCCATTTCTGTGACAGAAGTCAACTTTTTGAGGGATGTTTTTATGAAGCCCTGACCTGTGCTTTTCAATCAAAATACCAGCCATCTAACCAGCAAGAAGGACACTAGGAAATGCTTGAATCTTACAGACTTATACCACAGACATTCACATCCACAGAGGCATGAAATACAGTACAATATAGTCTGTGCTGCATTTAAATGTCAAGAAGCTCTCCGAGCAAAAGAAAAGACCACTTAAATGGAAAGCCATCTTTCAGCCTACTGCCTGTCTTTTTTATGGCTTTTACTGAGCTGAAGAAAAAGGTGAGGTATGTGCAAGTGTGTATGTGTGAGTGAGTGAGTTTGTATTGGCCACATGCTGAAGGACACTGGTGGTGCACTGATTGTTTTGCTGTTCACATGCTGTAAGAATGGCCCTGGTAGTGTCTGCAGGGACGATGGAACCAGAGTAAAGACAGAGGCAGAAAGTCACTGAGCCGCACTGCCAGCTGTTTCCGCAGCTCTGGGCTTTCTAGAACATTTATCTGAGCTTGAATGAGCTACAGTACCAGGTGACACTGCTCTTAACAGCTTATTGTTTACTCTTTTCTATTTATTTTTTTAGAGAATTTTCTAAATGTTTTCAAAAAAATGTATAGGACTTGTTTGTAAATTGTACGGACTGTACTGTAGGAGCAGTATTCCCACTTTTGAGGCAGGAATTTAAAAAATATTTTTTACACTTAAATCAAACCAAATTCTCAGATAACAATGCATACACTTGTATAAAATGAATGTGAAGCCCAGTCTTAAACAACCGAGATGCGAAACAAAGTGTGGTGACATGCATAGCAAAACATAGGGCGGGAACACCTTTGTGTATGCAGACTTATGGAGAACATTGCTGAAACAACAAAGGAAACATCAGCTTCATCTATGCAATTATATTTGTAACATGTTCTAATGTTAGTCCAGGTTGGACTAAATGTAAGCCAAAGCATATTATTGAAATATAAAGACTTATTTAGGTGACATGTATTCTGAGCTTTTGTTGTAAACTGGGCAATAAAAGTAGAAGGCACTGCTATCACATCAGCTACAGCATCTCAGTTTCTCTACATCCACAGGTTTGACACAGATTGTAGTATCTATAGGAATTACATGGCTACAGTATACAGAGATGAAGCTGTGAACCAGCATG
>JAPMNP010577205.1:0-13121 GCA_029874935.1 Atherina boyeri | reverse complement strand
TTTCTTACATAGACTACGGCTTCACATGATTGCAGTACCAGTTTCAGACAGAATCTTACATACAGTACCTTTAACAATAGTTTCTCATTATAGCAGCAGCAATAATATAGCAGTATAGAACTCTCATACCAAAAACAATTAATTGTTTGGTTTTAGTTGTAATGCTACTAACAGTAAATAAAATTGGAATAGCAGTGGATTAAAAGCAGTGCTTCTGTTATATTTGAATAAACAACTTCAGTGACAATCAGACAAAAATGTTCTGACTCTTTTTACTGTTTTTCCAGGTTCTTCCTACTCTGCTGGTGTACAAGTCTGGGGAATTACTTGGTAATTTCCTTGCTATTACCAAACACTTCAATGAGGAATTTTTTGCTACGGATGTGGAGGCGTTTCTCAATGAATATGGCCTCTTGCCTGAAAAGGAGTTTGCTGCATGCCCAGATGATGATGATGCTGCAGGGGATGTAGAATAAAAGAAGAAAGCAGCACAGTGTCCTTAGAAATGGGATGAAGGAGTGGGATAGGGAGGGGGTGGATAGAAGAAGTGCTGGAAAAGGGGACGATGACAGTGTTTGAGTCGGGACATACACCCAAGTAAAGAACACATATATCATAAACACACAGATTAGAAAACATCCAGCAGCGCATGCTGAATGCAGATTGTATTTAGAAGCATTTAGGTGTAAACTGCAGGGGGTGACGAAGTCTGTGCTGTGATACTGCTTGCCAGTCATATCATATATCTCTAATAAAAGACATTTATCAAATTGCTTTTTCTCTGTGTCCGCCTGTGTAACAGTGTTATAAAACTCAATTCAATAAAACTTTAATCGTCCCAGAAGGGTAATTTAAAATGTAATGTATGGACTAAAAGATTTTAATGGGGCAGTTCATTTACTACAGTAGTAGTTGCTTCATAATGTGTGTAGAGTGTTATGTTATAAAGCCGGCTATTTCAGCTTTACCATGAGGCTCTGACTAAAGAGCTCAAACAACTCTAGATATGGCCTCAGAGTCATACACCTGTACATCAGTGACTGTCTTTCTTGCAATATGTTGTGAGTCTATTACTGTGGCCAAATCCCAACAAATGCAAAATTAAAGGAGAAAATGAATATCCTTCTTAGATTTGTCACAATCAGGAATAATTGTGATAATCAAGTTATTTTCATTTACAAGCTCATTTATGACTAGTGCAATTCATAATCATTAAGGACAAGGCAATTTCTCTGTTCTTAAAAGAAAAAAAGTACGAGATTATAAAACTCAAATCCTCTAAAGTCTATAATAAAGCTATTAAATCAAGCTCATTACTGTGCTTTTTTGTGTTCTCTTAATATAAACTGTTAGATATAAATACATAAATGTTTAAATCAAGATAGTGAAATATTACTCACGGTTGCGTGAAAGCTTTACATAGCTGGTAGTTAAAACTTAGTAATACACCAATAAAATTATTTATCCCAGTACACTCCAGATTTCCAAGTACCATTTGGACATCTAAACGCCTCTTGAAAACAAATGTGTACTATTGAGTTTATTAGTCTCAGGGTTTAGTCTTTCAGGCATCAGCTTCCGACATCGTTACAGACTGAAGCCAACTCCAAAAGCGTTGGTTTATGTATAATTGCGCTTTGGTAAAACATATTTAAGATTTTGGTTACTGACTATGTCTGTCTTTTTTTTTTTTAAATCAATATGATATTTGTAGGATTTAGGGAGGAGGGGGGATCCTGCCTGTGAGTCAAACCCTGAGTGTTAAAAAAAATTATTCGACGTACACCTCCATGTTTGAAGTCCACGCTCAGACCGTATTGACAAGCCTTCGCTGTTGACAGCAGTGCTAGTGGACATTTCACAGATTCATATGGTCGTGATTTGTTCTGGGATTCCATCAGATGTGATCAAGATATCCAAACTTATTTAAAAACTGAAACCTTACATTTGATGAAGATGCAGGATGATGGGCGATACCTCAAACGGTGAGCTGTAACAAAACCTTGGTGGAATTTGATTAAGCTTTTTGAGCATTCGGGGGAAAACCCAAACAAACTACGCAATGTCTCTTGATTACAAGTATAATAATCGGTTTCCATGAGATTTTGTCAGGTATAATTGTCAACGTTACGCACGCAGAAAAATTGTTATTGAAATTCTTGCTAGTTAGCTAACCCTACAGGCTGTGTAGCTGGTGTCTGCTTCGAGGGAAGCTCACAATGACAAGTTGAAATAAGTTATCGTTAACCAAAACGAGTCACTTATTCATTCGACATGTGTGTAATCCACCTATTGCACAAATGGTTCATAAAATGGTCAATCTAAAATACCGGTGCTACAGTCATGTCTCTCTTCACACCGCCCCTTAATTAGTGCTGCTGCCTGGTTAATGTAGAGCAGGGAGCTTATGCGTTTAAATCAGTACAGGTAATAAACTTACTGTATTTAGACATTTTACAGCGCAACATTTATGTCATAGGAAAAAAATCTAGATAAATTGTCAACTGTCTTTACACCACCTCGCTGGTTAAACACAGTTCAACACTGTTCGGCATTTGCTTCCAGTAATGTAAGGGGGGCTGGGAAATCTGGGATATGGCTAACCTAGCTAACAAGCGTCCCTGACTCTTTACCGACAAAAACTACATTGCAGGCTAACAACAAGCCGTTTTTAAGGTTGTTTATTGTCTGTTAATTTAAGTAATTGAGTTATATGGTTTTATTAGTGGTAGTAGTAGTATTTTTGTAATCATGTTTGCTTGCTTAGTCAGCTTGTCAGTGCAGCCATTGTATGTCGCTCTCTGGGCGTGTCCTCCTGTGTGTAAGTAACTGTTTGGGTGGATGGATGAATATTAGAGGATGAAACTGGCATGGGAGTTAATTATTTTTTATTTTATTTTATCAATATCCAATGGTACTGTGATATTTTTTCTTTAAAAAAAAAAAGAAAATTACAAGTTATTTATTATTTAGGTAATGAATTCAGAGAAGTTTCAGAGAACTGAAGAACACTAAAAACATAATTGAATATCATTTGATTTATTGTTTGATGTCTGTTCATCATCACCTACAGCAAAGTGACTGCTGGCAGTTTAGATGTCCACCCCACAGAGAAAGCCCTTGTGGTTAATTATGAGGTTGAGGCATCTATCCTGGGAGAAAGTGGAGGTCCGGTGCTGGGTGAGCGCAAGGAGGGACAAAAAATGTGAGTGAACCCCTGATTTTATTCTCACAGCTCCTGTTGTTTTCCTGTTGTTTGGACGCACTTGTATCCATCTAAATTTGATGGGTAGTCACATTGTTAATTTTCTTTATGTCCTAAAATGGTGAGCACTGACAACATACAGGTTTAAGGTTTTGCACTGCAGGATGAAATCAGCCAGTATGCATCTATCACTTTTCACTCTCTCTTCCTTTCCTCTCCAGTATCCGTGTAAAAAGCCTCTCTCCCACTACGGATCTGACAGCTTTGGCGAAGAAAGTTGTGGAAGAGTGTAAACTCATCCCCGCCTCCCGTTTGTCCCAGGTGGAGCAGCTCCTCTATTACCTGCAGAACAGGAAATCATCACCTGTAGATGGCAAAGGTGAGACATAAGCCTAATTTGCATCTGCTATGGATGTTTAACACTGGCATACAGAATTGGACTGTAAACATTAGAAATATTAAAGACATAGAGGGATGTAAGATCCCGGGAATGCTAAATCTGTACCCAACCATGTGTGGATTAGCGGTGTAGATGCTGATTTGTAGTCATTATTGAACAAGCATACGCTACTCTATGAAATTATCAAAGTGCATGCCATTATTAATTAGAGCTATGCGTTTGAAATTAAATAGTCTTTTTTTCCCCTTTGATTCATCAGCAGTGGAAAAGAGAGAGAAAAGAACGGCTAAGCCCAGAGACCTGACACCATTTGAAGGGATGGAGGTAAAAACTCACTACATTCAGTTGGCTTTCAGAAAGAACTTTACTAGAAATGACTTGCATAACCCAACATAGCCACACAACTGTAAATATGTTATTCATTTATTTCTAATAAAACCAATACCATGGGTGCTGAAAGAATAAAACAAAAAGTAACATTAAATCAAATCTTTTTCTTTGTTTATTTGTGTAGTTAAATGAGGAAGCTAGTATAACCCAGGTGGATGAGTATGTTGAGCTGCTCTATGAAGGCATCCCAGAGAAGATCAGAGGGTCTGCTCTCATTCTACAGCTTGCTCGCAACCCCGATAACCTTGAGGAGCTGCTCCACAATGGTATGGTTTCATTTCTCCTACTGTTGTGGGTAGTTAAGTATAGTTTAAAGTTTTTTTTTAAAGTTTGTAAGCATTTCAGTGTGTATTTTTGTGCCTATGTTGGTGATTAATTTACTTAATTCCTCATTGAAACTGTGAAATGGATTATTTTCAGAAAACTTAAACATATCTCCTCTAAAAGAACATCCAGCATCATGAAGCTGTCTTACAATCAAGGATAAACCATCCCATACTATGCAGACTAACAGAAAATTGAGCATTGCCAGATTTTTTGCATTAACTGGGTGAACAAACTCTTGCAACAGCCCTTATTTTTAGACAGAGTTGGTTCCACAATTTTCTTCACCTGTATGGCTACAAGTAATGAAAGTTTCCTATGTGTTTGTGTTTGTATAGAAGCGGCTCTCGGTGCTCTAGCCAGAGTACTGAGGGAGGACTGGAAGCAGAGTATTGAACTAGCTACCATTATCATTTATATCTTCTTCTGCTTTTCCAGGTAACACACACTCTTTGACACACACAGCTACATACATTGTGACATACAGTTTTTCAGTTTGCCTAACCGCTCTGCTTTCTTTTTACATCTTTTCCTCTAGCTTCTCACAGTTTCATGGAGTCGTGAGTCATTACAAGATAGGAACATTGTGTATGAGTGTGGTGGAGCATGAGCTGAAGAGGCACGATATATGGCGAGAGGATTTACGCAAGAAAAACAAGGCTTATATCCTTATTTCTGCTGTCCTTTTCCTGTCAAGCTTAAGTTGATGGCTATTTTTTCACTCTCTTACTGTATGGTTTATCTTACATATGCAGAATGTTTTCTTTAACCATATTTTCGTGAACGCGAGTCAGCACCAGAAAATGGTTCTCTCAGAAGAGACCAGGATAAAGCTCTGAGAAAGTACCAAGGCCTCCTTAATAAGCAAGAGCAGCTGCTCAGAGGTATGAAACTTTTGGATTGTTTTTTCATACATTTGCCTAAAAATCAGAGGTGCTTTGTTTTCTCATCTATGTGAAAACTGGGTGAATTTGTCACATGAAATTAGACTAAATTTATGATAAAGCACATTCCTTAAACGTCTCTTGCTCATGTACAATGGCTTCCATTAGTGATAAGTAAACCCAGATGTTTCACAGCAAACATTACTCCTCATCACATTTGATTTACACATATTGATTAATGCTACAAAATGTAACTTGTTTCCTTTATTTTTTTCTTCTTTTCCTCCTTTGGTTAGTTTCTCTTTATCTCTTGCTGAACCTCGCCGAGGACACAAGGACGGAGCTGAAGATGAGAAATAAAAACATTGTTTGTTTGCTGGTCAAAGTTCTTGAACGTGATGATGAAGAACTGCTTGTCCTGGTGGTTTCATTCCTCAAAAAACTGTCAATCTTCCTTGAGAATAAGAATGACATGGTGAGTGGTGACAGAGGAAGAATCATTAATTTCATCTTAGGCTCATTTTAACCTGGCTAAAGGACTTTATATACTTTAGGTTCTGGTTTGGCCTTGTTGTCACTTTCCACTACATCTTGCAAACAAGTAACAATAAAACAGTTTGATGACAGCGGCGCAGATGCTTAAAATCAAACAGATGGAGCAGGGAATTTGATCTTGGCAATTCCAACAACATTCAGTCATTGATCGAATGCTGTATCCTGAGTTTTGTTGCTGACCATGTGCATCTATTTATGGTCACAGTTAAACATGTTCTATTGGTTGCTTCCAGCTAAATGATACACCACATCACAAAGGAAAAGTCATCCCAAACTAGATCAGTGGACTTGATTAATCATATCAACATGGAGCACAACATCAGGAGAATGTGTCCAATATGGTAAACAAAGAAGAGCTGTTATGTACCCAAGCAGTGTTTCATCTGTTTGGGATTTAAAAGCTGATACGGACTGCCATAAACTACACTGTGCTGTTTTGGCATTTTCCTTTTGTGATGTCCACATCAGGAGAAAACATTCATAATTATCGCCTGAAATTCTACCATCAAAATGGTGACGCATCAAATGTTTATGAGTAATTGTTAATATTTTGTTGATACAACTTTGTGGGTTCCTGTAGCATTTCAGTATTGTGACCTAGATATCATTTTTGTGTGTCTGACTTGCAGGCTGAGGTTGATACTGTAGAGCGATTGGCACGTCTCATTCCCTGTGAACATGAGGACTTGTTAAACCTGACTCTACGGTTGCTGCTCAACCTTTCCTTTGACTCAGGACTCCGAGCCAAGATGGTGGAAGTGGGGCTGTTACCTAAGCTGACGGCACTGTTGGGTAATTATGCACATTAATGTATTGTGAACAGCAGCCTTGCCATGAATGACTATATCTACAAAGTTCAGCTGTCAGCTCATCAGTGTCAGTGGGTTGATCTCGCATGATGTGCTTCTGACATCCTCAGACTCTTTGACAGGAAGTTGACATTTGTAGTTTTAACTGAAATGTGTAACATTGGGACTTATCATAGAATTATTGCCATTTCTTCCAGCTTTCATTGTTAGCTTCGGTCAGTGATAAATGAGGCCATGACTACCTTGATGTTTGTTGTTATGAAGGTGATGAGAACAACCGGCAAGTAGCCATGCGCATCCTGTACCACATCAGCATGGACGACCGGTTCAAGGGCATGTTTGTTTACACTGATTGCGTACCTCAGGTACAATGAGATTTATTTACATTATTACTGTCTGAGAGTTTCAATAACTAAACTAAGTCTGTTTATACGTCTGCATGTAGCTAATGCAAATGCTGTATGAGCAATGTGAGGAGGATATTGAGGCTGAGCTCATCTCTCTCTGCATCAACTTGGCTGCAAACAAGAGGAATGGACAACTCATGTGTGAAGGTATTACGCTCGTTTATCAGACAAGAATGTATGCTTTACAGCTAAGTCTAACTCTCTGACTTTGTAAGAGAGCAGTCTTTCTACTCGTACTGATATTTTTTTTTCCTGACCATCTCTAGGAAATGGACTGAAGATGCTCATGAAGAGAGCTCTGAAGACCAAAGACTGCCTTCTGATGAAGATGATCAGAAACATTTCGCAGCATAACGGGCCGACCAAACCGCTCTTTATAGTGAGTAATGACGTCTACATTGAGGAAAAAGTATCACTACCTAAAATCTAAACAACTTCCAGTTTGCTGTATGAATCTTTTTTTTTTTCCTTTTTAAATGATCTGAATTTCTCACGATGCTCTCTTCTTACTCGGTCAGGATTACGTGGGTGACCTGGCAGCAGAGATCCGTGCAGAGGAAAAGGAGGAATGGGTTCTGGAGTGTCTGGGTACACTGGCCAACCTCACCATCCCTGACTTGGACTGGGAGTTGGTGTTGAAGGAGTATAACCTGGTGCCTTACCTCAAAGACAGACTCAAACCAGGTACCGATAAGATTCAGAGGTTACTAGAAAAGAAAATGTGAAAAAGTACAATGAGCAGAGAGCTGAGGACTGGCTAATGACTTATACTTATTGTTGGCAACTTGGCAACTTAGTCTGCACATTTAAGTCTGCAACTGGCATTAAATGTGGTTGGAAAACCGTGGCTGCGTTCTATTGAAGAGGTATGCTGCAGCAGTGTGAGCACACAGAGAAATATACAATTTATTTGGTTAAATGACCGAATAAAAAAGTGATGTACTCAAGTCTGAGTCAAAAATCAGTTATGAGATCCCCAAAGATTCCCGTTTTATCTGTATTTATTTCAGGTTCAGCAGAGGATGACCTCATCCTGGAGGTGGTTATCATGATTGGAACGGTTTCCATGGATGATGCCTGCGCCGCCATGCTGGCTAAGTCGGGCATAATCCCTGCTCTTATTGAGCTACTAAACGGTAACACATATAACTGTTTTTGTTCAGGATTAAGTCTACAAAATATTTCCTTTCAATTATGACGGGTCTGTCATGTCTCCTTTTTAAAAAAAAAAAAAAAAAAAAAATGTAGCCCAGCAGGAGGATGATGAGTTTGTGTGTCAGATTGTCTACGTCTTCTATCAAATGGTGTTCCACCAAGCTACTCGAGACGTCATCATCAAAGACACCCGTATCCTTTTCACAGTTTTCTCTCTGTCCACAACTAATTAACACACAAGCCTGTCACAGGCGGTAACATTTCTGCAGTTTTTGTCTTTAACCATTGCTGCAGAGGCTCCAGCTTATCTGATAGATCTGATGCATGACAAGAACACGGAGATCCGGAAAGTGTGTGACAACACTCTCGACATTATTGCTGTGAGTGAACCTCATGTTCTGATGCACGCATGTCAGGTAGAATCTTTGACAAGCTGTAGTAACACATCAGGATGCATTTCATTGTTAAAATGAGGGGTAGAAACACACCCTCCAGTCTTTGTCTGCTTTCTAATTTATATTTACTCCACATTTTCCAGGAGTACGATGAGGAGTGGGGGAGGAAAATTCAGTCGGAAAAATTTCGCTTTCACAACAACCAGTGGTTGGAGATGGTTGAGAGTCGCCAAGCTGATGAGCCTGAGCCTTATCTGTATGATAATGACAATGATAGGACTGATCTGTTCTACAGTGCAGGTAAACACAAATTGCTGGACCGTGCATATAGAATAACAAACGCTGCTAAAAGTGGCCAGTCTTTTTGTTTTTGTCTCTGTTTCAGTCACAGTCATCTGCATTAATAAGCACCACGCAGAGTAGCTGGACTGAGCAGATTGTTACACAAGAAGATATACCCTCATGATTTTTCTCAGTCAACTGATATACGGTTATCTTTTGGGAAGCATAGACAGCATAATACCACATAAAAAGCCACTAAGTTGAACATTTGGAAAATTGACATGAAATAAGTTTTTTTTATTGATCAACTGATTGACCAAAACTGGAACTTCTGGAGTCGATGTGGATTTTTTTTCTTATAGGATCTTTCTAGATTAAAGTTTGAATTTTAAAGGGCCTATTTAGTTGTTTTTTTTTAGTTCATTTTAATTAATTGTGAATAATTTCTGTGCCGGTGAGTTTATGGTGTTGTATTGTTGTTTCTAGATGGAATAACTCCAGGAGATGGCTCAGTCAGTCCAGATTTCTTCAGCGACCTGCAGCCTCAAAATGGAGACTTGCATCTTACAGGGTGAGTTAACCTAAACCAGAAGCAGGGGCCGTGACCATGCTTGCAGACTTGATCCAATCTTAAACCTTTTCTCTTTTCTTTTTTTTTTTCAAACATCAATCAATCAGAGAGGAAGAATGTCATAGACAGACTTTATCTTTCAGTTGTTAATTATCTGGTAATCACAACATTTGGATTTATTCTCATCCCACCCTGCAGCTCTTTCAAATGTTTATCTTATCTGATAAACTGCAAAGTTTTCCCCCCCGCATAAGATAGAGCTAATGCTCTTTGTGAATTTGTTTGGGTTTCTCCATCAGGGATGTGAATGATGTTTTCGACCAGACCAGTTCATCACCTGGACGACCAGCCACTGCTTACGGCTTTAGACCTGATGAACAACCTCTCTATCAGTACTCATAGACACAAACATGTCTGATCCTGGACGTTCAGTTTTTTTCACAACTTTAATTGAATCCATTGTCCCAACTAACTATATTGTACTTTTTCAGACAGTGGTTATACAAGATTAAATTAATCACACAGACGAAAACTAAGTACTGTAGGTTTAGTTCTCCTTTATGCAGTTACCTTTTTAGTTCATTCACCATTATCTCAAGATAATCATTTCAAACAGATAGGTAGTGAAGTCTTCCTCACCACAAGCGTCTTGCAGTCAGCAAATTGTTCAAAGGCACATGAATGCACATTTTTGGGAATATGTTGATAGGTTTAGCATGTTTTTACTATGTAATATTTAATATTTATTAATACTTCAAATCCACTAAAAAATCATCCCATTGTTGAAGGGTTTAGCATCTGCCAGTTTTGTTTCCATCACACTATTCCACCATTTCATTTTCTTATTAACATGCAGTGAAATATAGATAGGTGTGTGTCTGTGAACTGAAATGGGCACAATTTAGTCATACTTTTAAGTGTTTTTACACTGGCAGGTTAATCTGGACCAGGGTAGAGAATTAAGATGGCGTACCGGATTCTGTAACATATGTTAAAATGTTCCAAATTCAGAGATCAAGGACACTGTATAATGGAAAACAGATTCACCCACAGTGAAGCCTAATTTCTGACCATATGGCCAGAACTTCTGTTTCAGATATGCTGGTAGTGATCCATGTAGCCACAAACCTGCCGCAGAGATGAAGGGTAAGCTACACAGGTAGCAAACCTTCTTATACACATATTCATACTCTTATGACTTGGTAGGTAAGTCAAATTTAAGTTCAAACCAAATGGAAAAGTGGAGACACACATGTTTACTCTAAGGTGGGGAAAAAAATGCTTCATCTATTCAGTGTTTCATATATTTAGTCTGTTTTGGCCAAAACACTCACATGAGATTTAAAATCTCAAAAGTTGTACTTTACTGGTCAAATGCAGGTTAAATAAAAAACCAAATAATAGTCACTGGTGTCAGACTATTACAGTGTTAAATGTCTTCAGTTTGTAGAAGCGAGGAGGTGGGGCAGATGTTTGTACCACTCCAAAATGAACATATGTTTTTGAGTTGTTGCCATATAGTCCTGATACTCATTCTGTTTCAGATGTAAAATTACTTAGCAACCATAAGAGGGGGCCATCAAATCACTGGCAGCTGTTGTGGCAGCTCCAGCTGCATGTTACGTCTGTGTTCCTTAACTAAACTACATGTAAAGAGAGGGATGCTATGTCTGCAGTACACTGACAGCAGTTACCTACTGTTTTACTTTTAAGCATAATTTGCACATATAGTTTCAATTCAATGCATGTATTTTTTTCTTACATGTAAATGTTTATGTACATTATTAGTTTTTTGTAATAGCATTGTTACATTTTAGGACGCTGCAAATATTAACAAGTAATGGAGTAGCAGTCCTCTCCATCTCTCACTGTTATTCATCTTCAGGTTCTTGAATAAAAGAATCTCACATTTAATATGAAACGACTTGTTTTTTTTAGTTCAGTGTTACATGCTGGGTTTTATAGATGTGTTGTGGAGTTCTTTTCCCAGGGAATATAGATTAGTTTTCTTTATCTTGCTTTAGTTATTTAATTTGTTTTTGAAAACTGCTTGTCATTATTGGTCGTATTTTAGCCAGCTAACGTTATCAAGACTTAACACATACGATTTAGTGAAAATCTGATATCAAGGACTTTAAAATGTATGACAAAAACAGGATGTAGATAAAGTAGTACATAATGAAATTGCTGAATGAAAACATGAAACTTTAATATTTTAAATAAAAGGTTACAGATTTTTTTTTTCTCTTTAACTTTAACTCTTTCTCTTTAACAAACCAGTGGTTTGTTTACCTGTTTGCCATAATGGTTTTATGAAAAAATGTGTTGGTATGGTGTCTTCAGCTGGTTCTGTTATCCATGGGTGGCCGAAAAAAACAAACAAAGTGACTTTAAGAAAGGTTTATCATCTTTATTGGATCACCTAAGCCATTTCAGTGTTAAGAAGTCTTTATAATTGTATAAAAAGAATTTGATTTCTAAAAAAGAAAGCTCACTACAGAATCAGAAAAACAAATAAAATAAAGGCCTGTGAAGAATATTAAAGTTAACACACAAACAACATGAGAACAATGTTCTGTACCATTTAGTAAAAATTGTAATATGTTTATTGGTTAACTGCCTGGTAGATCCATGAGTGGAGGCTGTGGTTGTCATGGTGATATTGATGTCAGGGTGTGTTGTTGCTGGTGGTGGGAGAGGGGGCTATTACTGTCTCAACTTCAGTGATTTCAGTCACAAGTTCTCGGATGATTTCCACGCTGTCTAGCGGCGGCTCAGCTGCACTCTCTACCTGCGGAGGACTTTGGAGAACTTCCTCCTCCTCTTCTTCTTTCTTTTCTTCTACCTCTACCTCTACATGATCTCCTTTCTCTACTTTTTCCTCTCCATCTTTTTTAGTCTCACCTTTATACTGAGACTCAATATAACTTGTCTTGTCTTGTTCGCTCCCGGTTTGCTCTGTGGTTGAGATGATGTTGTCCTCTCTTGGTAATGATGGCAAGCAGCTGTCTTCATCGCCCGTCCCGCCTCTAGTTTGAGCTACACATTTCGCTTGCTCTTCACCTTTCTCCTCCTCCTTCCTCCCTTCTTTCATTGTCTCACATCCCTCCTTCTCTGCGGCTTCTTTCTGTTGGTGCTCTTTTACTCTCTCCACCTCCCAGTTGTCTTTGATTTGTCCTGTCAAGTAGACTGCTCTGTCAGTGGGGTGCCGTACCAGCGTCTTGATCACAGGTTCCACGGAGCATGGAGTAATCCCTTCCATCAGTGACCCAAGACTTATTTTTATTGGATCAATTTCAGGTGAGTGTGATGGTGAAGGAGGCTGGATGGAAGAGGCCTCCTCTGATGCTTGATCTGAGGATGAGAGGTCAGGAGTTGCAGGTTTTTCAGGTGCTGTGGAATTGTCGCTTTGATTGCATCCAACTTGGACATCAGTCGACTGGGGCGGGACTAGAGGAGAGGGGTCAGTAGAGTCTGGGATGGTGGATCCCAGCCCAGTCTGTGGATCAGACTGATCTAAGATGGTGGATCCCAGATCAGTCTGTGGATCAGACTGATCTAAGATGGTGGATCCCAGGTCAGTGTGTGGATCAGACTGATCTAAGATGGAGGATCTCAGCCTAGTCTGTGGATCAGACTGATCTAAGATGGAGGATCCCAGGTCAGTGTGTGGATCAGACTGATCTAAGATGGAGGATCCCAGCCCAGTCTGTGGATCAGACTGATCTAAGATGGAGGATCCCA
>JAPMNP010577173.1:0-10495 GCA_029874935.1 Atherina boyeri | reverse complement strand
CACACACACACACACACACACACACACACACACACACACACACACACACACACACACACACACACACACAAAGCATACACTCCAGCCCGCACATCTGATCAGGAAGAGGCAAAGAGTGAGACACAGGGACATGTTTCCATCTGCAAGACAAATGGTTTTTGTTAGACAACGTTCTGATGTTGATTTGGGAGAATCCCCATCCCAGTCTGCACATGCACGTGCACACATACGCACACACAAATACACACGTACATAGTCATGTAAATATATGTGGAGACAGCAGTCGCAGGCAAAGCTCCAGGTCTGAACCACATCTGCTACCGGACTTACCGTACACACACGCACAGATACATTTATTGTATCCTGGGTCCAAACCAAACCTGGCCTAGTCTTTCATCATCACACTCACGTAGAAATACACACACACAAACACACTTATAAATATGAACAGATACACACAAAAACACACACATAGGCTTACCACAAAAGAACAACCAGCACATGACGGCAACCGCCACCAATCAGTCATGGCTGGTTGGTCCTATGCCGGCTCTGTGTCAACTCCTGAAACAGTAGAACACACACTAACACTAATACACACACACACACTCATATGCAAAACACACACCAAAGACAGAAAGACGGGTCATGGACTTCAGAATGTGACTCTGAGGTTGTTAGACCAATTCCCTTGTTTGCCTGGCTTCTGTAACTGACCCCACTCTGCTCTATCCTCCTTTCTCTACACTTGGCTTCAAGACCTGCACAAACTAATCACAGCTAACCACGCTCAGATGGTTGCACTGATGCTGCTGTAGTTACTTTTAGTTTTCTTTTTTTGTATGCATGTGTTTGAAAGTGTGGCACATTAATGCTTTGCCTTATTCCAAAAATGCACATGATTTTTTTTGTATGTATCATATAACATCTGTTGCACAAACTCACTGCTGTCTCTGTGTGTGTGTGTGTGTGGGTGTCTCTACAGTCATGAGGAGCATGCTGGCTCCCATCCGCTCTACGGCCATGGAGAGTGTAAATGGCCCGGCTGTGAAGCACTATGTGAGGACATGGGACAGTTTATCAAGTGAGTCAACCACCACCATAAGTAACACACATTGATGAATATTTTAAATGCTAATGGAACTAAGTGCCTACCAAATATGCAACTGATACCACAATTGGAAAAAGATGCTGTGGCAAAGGTTTTGTTTTAACCAGGACTTGTCTTCCATATACACACCCCTCAATGGCTTTGGAATTGTTTATTTTAAATATGTGTTTATAGTTTCTTTGGGGAAGTCACTGACTCAGTATTTCCAAGTGCACACACATGACATAAGATTATCTTTGTTTCTTTTACAGACTTGCTTTTTTATCCATTTCTTGCTTGCTTTCAGTTTTATTAAGGTTTAAGACCAAACTCAAACTTTAGTTTTATCACCTGTTGATAACAAACACAGTGACTGTTTTTCATGAAAATCAACAAAGCAAAATCATGTTAACATTGCAGAAAAAGGGAGGAAAGCATTATTTCCTTTAGATTCTCTGTATAAAGCACCGATGAGGAAAACTGAAGCTGTAATAGTAATGTATACTTAAGTCAAACCCATCACTGGAGTTCTACAGTTCCTGATTTCCTAATTCATCTGTTACCATCTATTGCATCACATTTGCATCAGAGGCACATACATGTTTGCACTCTGTTTGCAAGCACACCGGCACAAACATTCAACAATCTTCAACAATCTTCAAACAATTTCTTTATCTGTTTGTTGTTTTTTTCCACCTTATCCCTTTCTTTTTGTTGGCTCAGACAACTTAATCCTTATTCTCTCATTCCCTCTCTGCTTCACTTCCACTCCTCCTGTGTTATTTGGCAATTTAGAGTCATCTTGTGATGTTAAAGTAATGTGGCTTTGACACAGTCCTACCTCTTCTTCTGTCACTCTTAGTACAGGGGACTTCCCCGTGGGATTAAGGCTTCTAACGAAGGTTTCACAAGCCCATAATGAAGCCCTAAACAAACTCGCACTCATTACCAATGTGGGGCTCTTGGCTATTTGAACAGGGGAGATATTAATAAGCCAGGGTGATGAAATCTGTATTCACACGCGCGCGCACACATAATCACAGAAGTGTGCGTCGTGATTGTGATGGCATCGGACAGTCGGATCAAAGCTCGCAGGCAGGCTGGGAAAGTTTGGAGAGGAAAGCTGTTGTTTGGTGTCTCATTTCACGTAGCCCCAGGGCAGATGGAATGAGAGCTAGAGTGAAAGAGTGTGTATGTGTGTCTGTGTGTGTGTGTGTAAGTAAGAAAGAGAGAGATGAAAAAAAAAAATAGAGGCTGCGACAGATAATGCCGTCAGTCCAACGGCGCGCTCCCTCCCAGCGAGCCTTAGTCATCGCCCCGGGAGGGGAAAAGGGTAAAGCAGAAGAACAGAGGAGGGAGACACTTCACTATTTCAGGTCTTTCTTCTCTTCTCTTTCCTCTGCCCACCTCCCTTCTCTCCTCCTCTTCCTCCTCTTCCTCCTCCTCCTCCTCCTCCTCCTCCTCCTCCTCCTCCTCCCTGTCCTCTGGTATAATACTCTGGCTGTGGTCGCCGAAGCTGGGTGTAATGTGGGTTAAAGCCTTGTCTGCCAGCACTCAGAGGAGTAAACAGAGCCTCATTGTCGGGACACATTGAAAAAAGAAAAATCCCTGCTACTGTTTATGGCCCAGCTATAGAGAGAGGGGAGGGTGCTGGGGGCAGATTTGGTTGGAATAAGTGTGAATCATAGGCATTTACGGAGTTGCGGGGGTAGAGGAGTGGGAAGGGGAGAGTGGACCGAAGTGACGAAGAGAGAGAGAGTTACAGAAAGAGAGAGGGGGTGAGATCATGTTTTTGTTATTATTATCATGCACTTGTGTTGAGCCATCTATCTGCCTAGATTAGCCATGCCATGACATCATTGTTTTTGTTTCATTTCTAGTCTTCGCCTCATGTTGCCTAACTTCTTTCTCAAACACACACACACACATATTAACATGATACAAGTCAGAGAAGTGGCTTATGAAGACCGCGAGTTAACACACAAGTACGCGCACGCTACAATATAGACGAGTCCACATTCTCATACACACTGCTCAGGCAGCAGCAACCTGTGAATAACCTTGGCGATGACAGAGGGGAGACAGGGAGGGGCGCACTGGGAAAGATCAGAAGGTCTCAGGTCCTCCCACATTTGAGGAAGCAAACAGCGCCACCATTCCCACATGCACACACATCCAAGCGCATGCACACACACAAATGAGTGTCGCACCAGTGTTAATAAGTGGAGTGAAGTTTAGCTAACAGAGAGCCTTAAGATAAGGCTTTTTGTGATAACACATGAGCTCATATCCAGGTGGTTGTCTTGGATCATGGCTCACTGAGCACCAGTGGAGTATAAACACACAAAACACAGCTGCTGCGTCCTTCACTAGACAAAATGAACCTCCAAGATTAGGATTTATTTTTATAGCGCTGAAACAGCTCATAACTCAGCCTAAATAAAAAAGGAAAGAGCTTAGATCTGCTACCTCTTCATTCACAATCAGTGTAATAATCCTCTTGACTTCAAAATCTTAGAGAATAGCAACAAACAATCTCATAGGTATAAGCTTCATTTCAAAGAAATAACTAAGTGCTGATCTTTCCCCCCCCCCCTTCCTCTTTAAGGCACTTGAACAATGAGCACGCCCTGGATGATCGCAGCACTGCGCAGTGCAGAGTCCAGATGCAGGTGGTCCAGCAACTGGAGATACAGGTGGGTCATGCATAGCACACACTTCATTTTCATTTGCTCACAAACAAAGTCATGAAGACTGTTTCAGCCTGTCAATGGCAGTAACTTGTCTGAGGCGGGGCAGAGTTTATGGAGAGCAGTGGAGCTTGTAATTTAAAAGGAGCAGTCAGCAGGGAAGCTGCCATCGCCGCTCCAATTATAAAACGTCTCTGGTCACCAGCAGGAGAGAGTGGAGGAGGGAGAGAAAAGAGTTAGACACAAGCAAGAGAAGACCAGGCTGTGAGAAGTCTCTTGTTCTCAAAGTGGTTCACATGTGAAATGCTCTTGAAACATCTGCAGCAAAAGAAAAACAACATAATATGATAATAATGAGACATGAAATGGTAACTTAAAGCAGTACTTTACTTATTTGAGAAAAGTTCCAAACAAAGTGAAAACAGTCTTTTTACTGAATACAGAATCACTCTACTGTTTGTGTGTGTGTGTGTGCATGTGTGTGTGTGTGTGTCTAGCATTAGGGTTAGCTTTTGTGTTTGCCCGTGGTGGTAAACATCGTTTAGCTGAGCCCCTGAAGCCACCACCAGGGAACACAAAGTGACAGAGAGGCAGCTGGTGTCACATCACATCAGGACAGCCGTCTCTCCCTCCTTGACATGTCACTTCATCCCTCAGCAGTCCACAGGAAGCCCACCGCTTTGCCCTCGCTCACGCAGCACCACACCGCATCACATCGCAAACACGCAAACACAGGCGCTGTGTTTAAACTCCTCATATTTGTAGACCGATGCATGTGATATGGATGGTATTGGAGTATGTTAATGGTGCTGTCTGCATCAATGTAGATCTGTTATTTGTGGGGGCTACATGTGTGTATGCTTGTGCTGGTGCACAAACACACACGCAAAGTATTCAGTATTCAGTGTTTCCAAAGGCTGTAACAGTGCCCATTAAAGAGCAGTTAACAAAGTCAGATGGGGACGAGTGTGTCTTCAGGCTAGTGGAAGTGTGTGAAAGAGCTGCGGGTGCTGGAGTGGCTTACTCATGTTCATCTCTCTGCCTGAGGTGTAATTGTATTTGTAATGCTATGTCTATACCACATTAGATCAATCTAATGAGATATTTCATAGATATCCGTTCTTGTGTGTATTTTTCAGCTGGCAAAAGAGAGTGAACGGCTTCAGGCCATGATGACCCACCTGCACATGCGCCCCTCAGAGCCAAAGCCTTTTAACCAACCTGTGAGTACCAACTGACCCCCACTGCCCCCCCCCCCCCCATTCACTGCTGATCCCAAACCTTACCATTTACCATGTTTGACTACTTTTTACCCACTTGCTCCTCTTGATTTATCAGCTTCTTTACCTTTGCCCTTCTTGGGATTTCACATCCATCCATTGCTCACTAGCTTGGTGTCTATGCCCCCTATTGACCAATGAGGGTTAATGTGTTATTTCTAAATCATAAAGGCCTGTTTCCTGTTTCTCTTGTACTTTTCTACATTCGAATTGAGTCTATTTGTCTCCTCCGTTCTTTTGCTCCGTCTTAAACTTTCCATCAGAGTCATTGCATTGTATTTGTGAGAAAAACTTTACTTTCATAATCGTCTTAATCCTCAGATTGAATCATAAATTTCAAACATTCACATACCCAATCAGTTCTTTCTCTGAGCTTGTTCATGAGACAGGACATCCGAGAGTCTGCCACAGTTTTTTTTCCCCCTTTCTTTTTTCCCAGAAAGTACTGACAAATAGACATTTGTGTGGTTTGTATATCTCTGTGTATGAGTCCACACCGGCTGGTGAAGTTGTTATTAGAAATCTAATGAATATTTCATTATTCAGATTGACGAGGAGACTTATTAAAATATGAAGATGTTGAAATTAATTGTCAATTAGGTGAAGAGTGTCTTAATTTGAGGATATAAATGGGTGCAGCCGAGTGGCAATGTGTGTGCGCGTGTTTCTGTGTGTACCAGTGTGTCTAGATGATGTGTTGATCGCAGGGGGATCAGCTGCCATTATCATCTAATGGGAAATCAGGAAGAGGCGTGTTCTGTCACCACTGGAGACGAGCCTCGGGGTCAGGGATTGGAGAAGGAGGGGGCAGAGGAGGAGCATCAGGAATGGAAACAAAGCTTGGCCTCAATTAACAGTGTTCGACTGTTGCCGTGGTGATGGGGCAGGGTTGCAGCTTTAATGAAGTACCTGTTAAACAGCCCCGCCCCCTCCAGTCAGCTTAAATGGTACAGAGAAGGGTCAGAGTAAAGAGAGGGAGATTCACACATTTTTACATACATCTAGACAAACACACACACAAATACACGCACAGTGGTTTTAATTAGTTCTAAACTAGCAGCCCTAAAACGGCTCTCCCAGAGTGACTGGGAATACTGGTTCTATGTGTATGTGTGTTTGTGCGTGTGCGTGTGTGTGTGTGCAAAGCTCTGCCTAATTGGGCCGAATTGGTCCGTGAAGACTTTGCCACCGCAGAGTGCATGTGTGTGTTCCCTTCTTACAAACATGCTGTCGTGTGGTTTTGTTTTTGTAAGCTCAGGGTTAATTGCAGCCAGTGCCATGTGTATAAATATATGTGCATATTCAGACCGTGTGAGCATGTGCGGTTCGGTGCAAATGACAGGGCCATATATTCATAAGAGGCGCTGAAGGCCTCACTTTCTATCCGAGTTAACATTAGCAGTGCTTCCTTAATAAAACACCCTGTACTAGCTAGGTAAATAATTTCATGTTTCATGGTCGGAACAACTTAATGTTCAGGAGCGAAGTAGGTGAGCTGGTCAGTGTGTTTGCATCATTTCTGTGCTCCAAAAAGGTTTAAAATGTTAAAAGAGGTAAACTCTTCAATTCACCTCTGTGTCTTAAAAAAAGGAATTATTTAGTGACGACACTTCAGTGTTGTGTCGGGCCTTCATGTGACTTATCTGTGTAGAAGTACTTCAAGTCGGCTTGGGTATTTTAAAGAGCAAAAAAAAATATTTTGAGTTACCCCGGAAAGATTTATGAAATCTTTGTTTTGTCCGTGTGTCTTTCTGTTCCCAGCTGAACCTGGCTTCCAGTGGCTCCCTTTTAAAGCGGGACAGCGAACTCTACCCAGAGGGTCTTCCTCACCCCCCGACATCAGCTGCCACCCCAATCACCCCTCTGCGCCAGGGACCCTCCGTCATCAGCTCTTCCAGCCTGCACACACACTCCCACTCTCACACGCACGGCGTCGGACCCATACGTAGGCGCAACTCCGACAAGTACTGCACCCCTATCGCCTCAGGTAGGCTGTAACAGAAATCTTCCCCTCGCTATTTTTCAAAAGTTACTTTCCACTTTGTGCTGGTCTTGTGCATGACCTGCTTACTGAGTTTTTATGAATTGATTGGTTTTTAAATGTGTGTCTCACAATGTTGAATTACTTCACATCACTGTTGCAAAACTCTGCAAAAGATGATTGTATTTAAGACATGACTCTTTTTTTAATCAATCAGAGCTCGCTCAGAACTGTGAGTTCTACAAGAACGCTGATGTCAGGCCTCCCTTTACCTACGCCTCTCTTATACGTCATGTAAGTCATGCCAGTGATCCATCTCACTGCCTCTCCGTTGAGAGTATGTCCTCATCTAACATATATCCTGTTCCTTTCCTTCTCAGGCCATTCTGGAGTCTCCAGACAGACAGTTGACTCTCAATGAGATCTACAACTGGTTTACACGAAAGTTTGCCTATTTCAGGAGAAATACAGCCACATGGAAGGTAAGATAATCCCATATGCAAAAACTTAAATTTAGCTTTAAATCCTCTAAATTCAATTCTTAATCTTATCTGAGTAGCTGAAAAACTTGCACATTTTCACCATCTGAAATTCCGGTTTTGATAGATAATATTATTCGGTTGAATTAAGAATTAATTGATGGGAAACATGAATCAGGCTAACAAATGATTCATGAGTTCTTCAGAGGACAAAGCAGAGTCATTCTAAGAAAGTGAAAGTTTTGAGTGTGGTTCTGTCTGCACACTATTTTAACTAAAACTAAAACATGGTATTCAGCTCTGACTAGTTGAAAGCTGATTGCTGGAAAAATTGTGGTCTCTTCTCTATGATTAAGCCCCTTACTCAAGCTGATCCCAGCTGAGACTTGTTAGAGCACAATGAAAGAAACAGCATTTGGAGGCAGGTTTTACTGTGTTTTGGAACATTTGCCAAAATGACCTCACGTTGCAGAGTATGTATTCACTCTGAAGGCTCAAATTGAACACTTTTACAATTATATGTGTGCTGCAGAACTTACAGACACATATTTCAAAACCGACTTTGCTCTGATCTGACATTTATTGTCCTTTTCTCTCCTTTATATGAGACATTCTTTCTATCATTCTTGTTTTCTTCCTCATGCTTTGCTTTACTCTCCTCATATACATCTCACTCTCAGGCCTAAGAAAGAGTGTCAGGCCCAGTAAACCCAGCTACCCAGCCTCAGTACATAAAAGCAGATGAAGAGCTAACATGCAATGTTCATAATCACACCCCAATGTGTGTCTTTCTCCCTCTTCATTCTTGTATCTTCTATACACATTCAGGCTGATACCACCCTTACAGCTGCTGGCCCATTTTAACAGAAACCTCACACTAATGTGAGTGTTGGAATGAAGGGAAGTGAAGAAATGAGGAAAAGAGTGAAAAGGAGTTGATGACAGTCTCCTTCTAATAGCCTTAACGAAAGAGGGAGGGATGAGAAGGATGAAGGAGGGAGATGTGCTGCGAAGGTTAGGAGACAGAGTTGCAGGAATATCTTTACTTCCTCATCTTACTTTTATGAATTTTAACTATTAATGCCTAGTGTCTGCTTTCTGTGCCATTCACCTGGAGGACCTTTTAAATATAGCTCAGCATGGCCTTATGTATTTATATTGCAGCTCAGTGAGTCAAATAGGGCCGTGGAGATGTATGTCCTTTAATAAGCTGTCATATTTCATGAGGAGAGCAGCAGTGTCAGGGAATGGAAGTCATTGATCAGAGATACAGAGGTGCAGAAAACCAGGAAGAGACATAGAAGAGGAAAAAAAGAGATGACTGAGAGAGGGGAGTGCTAGGTTTGAATTCAAGGTGGAATTTGAAGTGCCTTTTTTCATTTTTTTTTCTTTTTTAAAGGTTGACCTTATGGTTAAACATGATAACTATGTGAAATTGTATGAAATAATATAGACTTGTTAAAGAAGCTTCACTTTTCTTCCAGTGGTGGACTATACTTTTTTTCTTTCTTTTTTGCAAAGCCTTGCAATTTTGTACAAATTTGAGCTCTGAAAGTTACTACAGACGTACATACTTTTCACATACTATGCTGCAACTAAAAGGAAAACATTCTACATGTCTTGCTCCACTACAGCTGTTTTACTATTTTACAGCATATATGATGATTCATTCATATGAACAACCTTCACCTAAACCAACTCCATATGTAAAACTCTATTTAAATATGAAATTGTAAGTAATTATAACTGAATATGCATGAAATCTGAAAGTCAAACGTTCAAATGGGCCAAGTTTTTATGCATCATCTGCATTTAAGTACACATTTATTATAACCATTGTTTATACTCAAGAAATTATCTTTTTTTTTAATGTTTTTATCCCACGTTTTTTCCCATTTTATCACCCAGTGTTCCTACCTAAGTAGCTCAAGAAATTATCTTAAAGTAATTTTTTCACAGTTGTGCATTTTTGTATAAAGATATAAAATATCTGAATGTTCTTTCCTCTTCTAATTAGCATAAATCATATTGAAAGTTGCCACAAATGTGACTGTTCACTCACTTGGTTTCTTATAGTGTAATTTCACCTGCTTGAACATATAAAGAGAAAGAGACTGATCAGTGTTTGCAGAATTAAAACAATAACTCTAACATCTATGACCTTAGAATAAATGTATGCTGCGCTTTGTTATTTTTTCACTCCCTTTTGCTGCATCCACTCAAATTTTCCTAAATGTCTGCCTTCTCTTGTTGTTGCCCCCCTCCTTTCTCACATCCTTTCCTCCCCTCAGCTGGAGGGAGTGGAGATGAGTGGCACATGTGCTGTGACCCACTGTAAATGACTGCTAATGTTTTAACTGAGAGAATTAGGCTTTCATCACGGAGACGAATGCAAATAGCACTGCAAAAGCACCGGTGTCTGTGCATGTGTGTTTGTGTGAGTGCGTGTGTTTGCACTGTCAGGGTGGCGGGCGGAGATTGGGGTCAGACTCATTTACAAAACTTAGCATCACGGCTCGGGGGGTTGAGGGGATGCGGGGGAGAAAGGGTTCCTCCGCTGATTATGGCTCGTGTAATTACGCGTATGTGTTTGTGTACGTGTGTGTGTGTGTATATCTGCGTGTGTAATTACGGCAAAGAGTGATGCATGCCTGGCCTGTCCCTCCCTCTCGGCTTAGAACAGCGTGTCAGAGAGAATATGCAGGATTTAATTATAGACGAATTAAAATTGGTAATGAAATTGGGCATGAACAAACTACAAATAGCAGATGAAAAGGGAGGCCTGTCCCTGGGGGGTTGAGACGAAGATAGCGGTGTGCCTGCCTGCTTGGCTGTCTGAGTGCCTGTGAATGTGTGTGTGTTTCTGTGTGTGTGCTGATGATGACTGATTAGAAACATTCTGAGATAAAATAACGCTTCTAGAGAACTGCTGCTTTATATTAGCATTGTGCTGGGAGCTACAGAGGAGACTGAAG
>JAPMNP010577149.1:0-11615 GCA_029874935.1 Atherina boyeri | reverse complement strand
TAATGTCTTGTAACATATCAGCACCATTTAATGATAAAGATGAGACATAATTCTTACATATGGCACCTTTAAAAAATGACTGTATTGATGTTTTCTCTTTGTTTTCAATTTGGATTGACGCTATAAAGGATAATGGATGATTGAATGGGTGTGTTGATGTAGATCAATGCATCGTCACACTCCTGGAGTCAGCTAATGAAGCTTAATGAACTGCTTGGAACATATTTTGTGATCACACAACTGTCTCAAGAGTAAATCAGGGATCCTCAATCCTGCACACAAGGACCGGTGTCCGGCAGGTTTTAGAAGTTTCCCTACTGCAACACCTGATTCCAATCAGTGGGGAATTATCAGACTTGTGCAGAGTTTGATGGGTCAGGTAAACCTGCAGTACACCGACCCTCTAGGACCGGGATTGAGGAGCCCTGCTTTAGATTTTAATCGATTTTACTCTAGAAGAAGATGAACCCTCAAGAAATTCTGATATGCAAATAAATGCATGCATATGTGCTCAACTGCTCCAATATTTTCTAAGGAAAACAAAAATTGAAATTTGAAAAAGGTGAAATATTTACTGTCACAAACTAAAAAGTTTCTCTTTTTCAGTGGAAATCACATTGTGCAGCTAAATCAATGATGCATCCCACTGTGTGGTTTCTGCTGATCAGATGTTTCACTAAACTGAACATGAAATGATGTCAGGCGACTTTTCTAAGTGGCAACTAAAGTTAAGCAGGAAAAAAACAGCAAATACACATTTATTGCTGTGATAGCTTTCACACTTTGTATGTTATAAAACAGAAAAATGAACACCTGGGCAGTAAAAAAGTTGGGATCTTTTCTCAACACAACAGACAATCTTTAAGCTGCTTTCATGACCTCAGGCACTGATGAAATAAAGAACAATAACTGCTGATTGCATGATCTACATTTATTCATTTTCTTTTTTTCTATGGGCTAAATATATAAGCAGCACAATCTGCTGCCATGAACCAAATCATTTAGATATCATCCATACAATAAAAACTGCACATTTTAAAACTCAAAGCGTCTAAAATGGGTTGCGCAAACTCAGTGAAGCCCATTTCACATCTAAATTAAAATAGGAAGCAGGTTCAATCTCCCGATGAAAAACAGACACTTTAATCTCTGTTTCTTTCAGGTATTTTCTACATGTGCGCCTATCGGATGCATGAGTGCCCCAGGAACGCCAGCTCGCATTAGAGGACATGAAACATCATCCAGGAATGAGCTATGGATTCCAACCAGGAGAGCTGCAGCTTGTCAGCAGGAATAACAAAGAATTATTCCTCTGGAGCATTGAAGATCAAATTATAAACTGTTTGAATAAAAATACAATAAAAGAAAATATACCTGACTACTTATTTCTATAAACATTGTGCATATTCTGCTCTCTGATTTGCTCATTTTTTATCGTGTTAAATTGTGATGCTCTCAGTTTTGCTTAAAGTTTGACAAGCGAAAAAAAGCTGTTTCTTTTAAAGCAACTCGTGAAATGTGCTTTAAGAAACCTCACATGCGATGACAATGCCCCATTATGATCAAATAATTTCATAAAAGTCTCATTAAAACTGTTTTTGTTTTAAAATGTAATATTTGATGTCATTAACATACTCTGTTATTGCTTATATTAAATAAACATGACAGAAGAAGGGCGACTCATAAAGGCAAGTGATGTTGGAAAAATGGGTTTGTTATTTATTGAAGCCCTGAAGTTGAGCTTTTTCTTCTGAATACAATGTAAAATTGTCCATCCGCCCTCTGCAACGTTGCTCCAAATTAGTTTCACACCATAATGCAGCGCAAAACGCTCAAAAACTGTAAAATAATTGCACTTTGGGGGCTTCAAAATCAGCAGAACCTGTCGCTTTGCGTCAGAAAAAACTGCCCGGCACCTTCAAAAATGGTAAAAGTTATTCTTTTAAGATTTCTTTTGAAATAGAAACTATTTTTTTTTATCTGAAATGTCAAGTGTGAAATATGTTTTAATATTAGATGTTGGAAAAAGCCTCGAGGAAGTAGAAGGCTGTGGTGCGGGATGCCAATCAGGAGACCCAGTTCCGAATCTAAATGTTATCCAAGCATCATCTCTTTCTGTCCTCATCTTAGTTTCTGGGTCTTTAATGGAGCACTGAGGGTTGAACATGGGGACTTTTTTCTTGCCAAACTGGGCAGATTATTCCTTCCTTCTAACATTTGCTGCCCACTGCTGCTGCTCTGAGGGCCACAAAATCTTAAGCAAAACCGAAAACCCTTTTATCCAAACGTGCCACTTGAGGGAGTGACGCACTGCCTGACCGGCTCAGAATTTCACTTAATGAAATGGCCACAAAAAGCCGCTTAACTGCGTCTCAAGAACGGATCCTTAAGACGATTTCATCACCATTTGTTTCATTTACTTTCTAATTTTCTTATCCTGGTGCGTTGCACAGAAGGGATTGACACACATCCAGCTGCGGCAGGTTGACAGCATCAACAGACCCGGGTCTTCATACAAAGAAATGTGCATTTCCTTTTCTTTCTTTTTTTTTGGGGGGGGGGGGGCACATTTTTCTTTAAGGGTTACAACATCAGGTAACTGGATGTGCATTCTCAGTGAAGCCATGAGGTGTTTACTTGCAAACACCCAACTCTGCTAATCATAATTTGAATTTTGTGCGTCCGTTCAACAAAAAACAATGCAAACTAATGCAGCGCTTTTGTAGCGTAACTGACTCTCAGTAATTAATTTGTTCTCCCTCCATCTCATCAAATGGAAATCCTGTCCTCCAGCCAAAGGATTACAACTTCCGCTCTAACATCTCCCTTAATTGCCTAATAGCATTGCAGCTTGAATTCTGTCTACATTAAGACACTTTCACATTAAGCGGGCTGATTGGAAATGTGATGACAACACCGTATCAGCAAATTACGGCGCACCGCTTTCTTTCATAAATGGCCGCAGGAGCGGCACTTGTACTCTCCCAGATTTTAATACTGACAATTACTGCCAATTTGGGCAGAATTACTAGACAGACCTGTAGCAGGCTAATCCTCCTGTGAGACAGGCTGCATCACTTGATTTAAAACATTTCCAACACGAAGGAAGCCTGCTCAAATTATTCCACTGAATAAATATTTCCTTTATGTGCGGCTTTCAAGAAAATCGATTAGAATACACAACCTAAATCTAAAATATGTGTTTAGCTAGGCTATGTCAAGCCTATTCTTGTAACAGACCTGAGTACCATGGAGAGCGCCCCAACACACACACTAAGTCAACTATATCTGATAGAAATCTAACTCATGTGGCTGCAGTAAACCAACAAGTTTGCGATTCAAATGTTTCAGAAGGTTTTATTAGAACCTTTGACTATTTATTTATTTTTAGGGACACTTTGTCTTAAGATTTTCCCACGCGGACATATATGCACGGAAAACGTGGATCCATCGCCGCCACACGCGCACCTATCCAGAGGCAAACTTGTTTGTTTGTTTTTTATCAACTTTGCTTTTCAAATGAATTGCGTTGTGGTCACAGGTGCGCTGCTTATCTGAAATCAGTTTACTTTCTTCACCGGCTTTGAACGCTTCTAAACCAATCAGAGCGCAGAGCTGGGCCCTCGCGGATGCCTCCCGCCTCGTCCGCAACCCTAATTGGCTGACGCGCAAATCAATTTCCCCCAATCCGCAAGTCTCCCTGAATAAATACTTGTTGGAAAGATGCCCTCCCACCGATATCTGGGTAATGCAGAGACTTTGGTGTCATTCACTGATTCACTCTCAGGGACTGCTTTTAAACCTGGGAGACTTTAAGGGAAAAGACAGATGCTGATGCAGGTTTAAGAGCAAAAAAAGAAAAAAGAAAGAACAAAGTAAAGCCAAACTAACATCATGAGTATGAACTATGCGTCTGCGGCGCCCACTCAGAGATCCACGTCGTTTTTCATTGAGGACATCTTATTACACAAACCCAAGCCGCTCAGAGAAGTCATCCCGTCGCCGTTCTGCGGCTCCTTGGCCTCCCGGATGCCCATTCTGGAGTATGGATACCCTCTGATGCCGACCCCGATACTGGCTCCACATCATCACCCTCTCCACAAGCCGGAGCATCATCAGTACTTCTTCACATCTGGTAAGAAAAATACACAAAAGGCCAAGAAGAAAACTTACGTAATATTTGTACGTTCTTTTCTTTTCTATCTTTTTTTTTTAAGTAGTAAAACACCTGATAAAAAGAAAATACTGAATCTAATTTGGAAATCCAACCTTAATTTTAGCAACCAGTTTGGTTAATTAAAGTGAAATGGTTTGAGAGTCACTTAGAATATAAATTAAGAAATAATATTTTTCTAAAATAATTTCAGGGTACTTTGAATCAGCCAAAAAAATCACTTAATTGTTAACTTATCTTAAATTAGCCTTTGTTCAACTTCTATTTCTCCTCATGGTTTAACAAAGTCATATGTTTTGATGAAAAATAAATAATGATGTTCCAATCAATGTCATACCTTCATATTAGAGTATTTGTGTTGTTGTCTTTAAAGGTTTGCCTTTCATTTGTGAACTCTCAGGGATGCAGATGCCGGCCCTGTTCCAGCATCACGCAGAGCTACCGGGCAAACACTGTAGACGAAGGAAGGCCCGGACGGTTTTCTCCGACTCCCAGCTGTCGGGCCTGGAGAAGCGCTTTGAAATCCAGCGGTACCTCTCCACGCCGGAGAGAGTGGAGCTGGCCACGGCGCTCAGCCTGTCGGAGACGCAGGTGCGTGCGCGCTTTGGTTTCTCTTCACTTTGAAAGCAACACATTGAATTAGATATATTTTAACTACGTGACTGGAGAACTTAAAGATAAACATGGATTTGTAAATGTAAATATAATATCTACTCCATCCATGTGAATCAGGTCTGCTTCTTCCCAAGCTATTGATGTCAAAATATTGGTTAATGACAGTCAGGTGTTTTAACGACACGGTCCTCGCGCAGGTAAAAACGTGGTTTCAGAACAGACGGATGAAGCACAAGAAGCAGCTGAGGAAAGCGCAGGACGAGCGCAAGACGCCCGGAGAGCTCGAGCGCTCGGCGGAGAATTCCAGCGAGAGCGACCTTAACGAGAAGAGCGCGGAGGAGCTGAAACACGGCCTGGAGCCGGACTACATGCTGGACGAAAACGACGACGACGTGGACATCGAGGACGATATTTGTTCCCCGGATCATCTACTATAGTAGGCTGCAGTTCTTCTGGAGGCACTCCGCCATTTTAAATGTAGATTAGTGTACAAATCCCCCACTTCTTTACATAGGAGAAACAATAAATACGCTACTGTAATATTATTATTATTATTATTATTATTATTATTACAGAGTCTAAACATCACGTTTGTGTCTTTTTGTATTTGCAGGCAAAATCTGTAAATACCTATAATTAAGTCTGAGCTTTTTTTTTTCTTCGTAATGCCCCATGAATTTGCACTTTTTACCCCAAACAAAAATCTAATTAGAAATTGTTTTTTTTTCCTCTCTTTTTTTCAATACTTATATATTTCGTTCTCGATGTGTCGACTTCTGATGTTATTTGCAGTTTGTCCATATTGTTGAAAGTTTTGTAAATCAAGTTTAGGACACTGTGCTTCAATGACTGCCATTTCTATTGTCTGTAAATATATAAATATATACATATATAAATACAATATACTGTATAATGAATTGGAACTCGGCTCCCTTTATTCAGCTTTTTTTTTGTCTTTTATCATATAGTGTTGAAACCTATCAAACAAACAACTAAAAAAGTTATAAAAATGAAAATAATGCAGTGTTATTATTTAAGTCCAGCGCTTGATTGTGATGTTTAAACGGGTCTCACGCAGCTCAGCTTTGGCGAGGCTGCACGCTCCGCTTTGAAACAACAAAGAATATAAGCAATACATGACTAAATAGTGAGCAGCTCTCCTTATTTATCATATCTTTTTTTTAAACCTGCAAAAAAAAAATCAAACATTAAAATTTCCATAAATGAAATAGGCTACTTTCAAATTTTATTTTTTTATTTTTTTCTATTACACTAAGGTTTTTATTTTTTAATTTTTTTTAAAAAAAAATCCTGTTTGATTTTAATATTTTTATCTTATTTCATTTTGTTATATTTAGTATTGTATGATGTATGAGTATTAAATTAATCTGTAGGTTGTTGACACACAGTTCAATCCTCTACAACAAAGAGCTGTAATTGAACTAATGTTACAGAGCAAATTAACTGTATAGATAGCAAAGAAAAAAAATTATCTTTCGACTTTTTTTAGAGTTTGATATTTGAAATGCTAAAATATTTGAATATGTAGGCTATACATTTGTCTATGTGCCAAGAAAGATGTGCTTTTTAGTTTAAAGCCTGATGGATATAATTATTTTGTTTTTTTAAGAAAGCAGTCAGAATAAAGCATTCTGACCAGCAGAGAGAACATTTTCTGGTTCAATGAATCAAACCAGGAGTCTGCTTTGAACACGTCCAGCTACTGTATTTTAGTCTTTTTGATAATTAAGAGTTAATGTAAAAGATTCAGCCATAAAAACTTCCAAAAACCAAACCTTCTCACAATATTTTTTTCATTTATTATTATTTATTTACAATAGTTATTAAACAGCAAAAGCATATTTACTAAACTACAGATTTGATTTTTGCCCAAAGATTACACCAATTTAATGTGTCTCAAATTAATGCATTTTGGGAGGAAATGGAACTAATTTCTTTTCGAGTATTGATGATTATTGTACAATCTTTGGTTCTGTTAAATATCACCATGGAAATATTTATTTCCTTTTTCATCCTATTGTTTTAATCAGCTTGTGTTTTATTCAACTAAACATTAATTTTTAAAGACAATCTTCATGCATTGTTCACCGAAAGAAAATTACAAAGTTAGGAAAAAGTTTTGATAAAAGTTCTAAATCTAAATCCAGTAATCCACAATTACAGAGTTTTGGCCGGTTTGCTCTGTTGGCTTCTTAAGTTTGCTGTGGAGAAATTTAATGCAGGGGCAATTTCCTGAGTTTTAGTGCAAATAAACAAAAACAATATAAGGTTTTTATTTCAATCTTGATCAGCAGACATGCAGAGGCTGAGCCAATGGGGGGCCAGGGGAGTTATGGCTCCAGAGCCAATAAAGGAGTCCTTTAGAGGGAAATCCCCACCCTCCTCAAACTGGACTTCAGTCTAGAAGTCACTATTCTATCAGTCAGTGAACTTAGTTTGTACATTTTTATTAAGAAAATGTATTTGACACTAATAGCTTTGGTGTAATAAAACCAAACTCCGCCAAAATCCCTGTGTAAAAAAACTGTGTTCTGAATTTAGAAACCAACAAACAAAAACAACCCAAATGCAAGGGACTTAAGGAGTAAATACTGTTTTTATTTAAATCTCTTAGATGTGCGATGAAAAAACACTAGTTGCCATTTCCAAAATCCTTAAACGGCACTTTAGGACTAAACGTAAATAGAATAAAATCCATAACAAGTTCAATAAAATATCAAATTTAGAGAAAATAAGATCAGTAAAAATAGATGAGCAAAATCGATCAGATAATTAGAAATTAGCAGTGCAATGCATATCTTTTGTTTTGTGTATTTGAAATGCAAGTTTAACTCGTTTTATCAGCAAAAGCTTAAGGGGCGCTTCACACGACAACGTTTTTCAGGAAAACAAAGATATATCTCGACGATCAAGCTGTCGTTTACATGTGACAGGGTGTCGAGAACGCAGCCTTTCGAAAAAACGCTGGATGATCCGTTGTCATGTAAGTGTAACGGAGGCAGCACGGCTGCCAGAAGTATGAAGGGAAGGGCGAAGGTTTTTGACAACGGTGACGCCACTGCCAGCCGCCCACGGCATACTGGACATGCACACTACTCCGATGTTTTCTAAATATTTCGCAGATTTGTAGTCCCGTGTTGAATTAAGAAGTAATTCAACTTCTTCATCGGTCCACACTACAGTTGTACGTGCAGAGGCCGCCATTGTTAAGTATATTCTGACTAGAGATGTTTCTTCTTCAGGCAATGAGGGGAAACCATAAAACACTGCACATGGGGGGCACTGCCATCTAAAGGCCAGGCATATGTACTACATCGTTTTCAACCAGATCAAATCTCGTGCCCTCCATGTAAATGCAGGTTCGTTTGCACCCGCCGATCTTGTATCAATAAAGAACATCAACACTGTGTCCTTCCACAGCATTTTCATGTTTATGTATCTACATAAGAGTGACCTTATTAAATCATATCCTGGAGTAGGGCTGGGTATCAATCAAAAATTTTCGATACCGGTACCGATATCGATACCTTCACTTCAATACCGGTTCCTGCACGATGCTTTTTTCGACACCAATTTTATAAGATTATAAGATAACAAAAAGCAAATTACATTAACCATTGTACAAATCTTAGGTTTTATTTTTCAGCTTTGATAATTTTCCACTCCAAGCAGTTTTCTTACAGAAAAACTAAACAACGAATAATTTCCACTGCAAAAGAAAACTTGAAAACAAGTTACAAATCAATCTAATATTCTGATACATACTGGACCTTTTCATTTTAAAGTTTTTCTTCAGAAAAATCAATGTTTGATACTGAAAAACGTTTCGATACTCTGTACTACCGAAGCATTTCGGGTACCCAGCCCTATCCTGGAGGGAAACAATGATGAGTAATCTGTTTCTGTGACCCACCCCAAAGACAGCCGGGGCCTGGTCACCAGGACGGACATTTTCTGGTTCCACCACTGCAGATACCGCGGATAATGGGAGGTCCAGCAGAGAAAATAAACAGTGAGGTCTTGGTCCTGTTTTTTTTGTGGGCACACGGATTTCAAGCTACAGTCCAAATACATAGTTTATCTGGTAATTCCACCTTGGTTGTATGTGCGAGAATGCATGCGTCTCTGTGTATTTGTGTTTCCTGTAATAGATTAGGAAACCAGGGTGGGGTGTGTCTCAGCCCTTATCCAAACCTCCTCAACCCCTCTGTGGGATAAAGCAGGTGTAGCTACGGATGATCGAGCAAAAGCAAATTCACTCCACCGTTTTTCAGTGCTTGCCCAGACGTAAGGTCTTAAAGACCGTAAAGTTTTTTTGTCTTTTTTAAAAAAAAAGAGAGAAAAAAATCTTGTCTTTTCTTTTTCAAAGCGAACTTTACTGACTTCTTCCAGCTGAAAGCAGGGCATAATTAGGATATAGATAAGACAATAACATAGAACAGAGGGGTAACATAAAACTTACTATTTTATCATTCATTAGATATAACGATCCCCAAATCCTGTGTAAGAGCCAAACCCAGTTGAAGATCTTAAAACCGCTCCAAAAGGTGCATCAATTATGGGGTAGCCCATTTGCATGATAACGTGGAAATCCACTCTGGATTCGCCGCTCTTTCTTGCCTTTTGAAAAGTGATTCATGCCATCCCCAAAATGTGATTCTGATTAACAAGCAGAGTGGATGAAAAAAGCTATGTGGGAGAACAGGCCATGCAGAAGGTGATCAATTAAAAGATTAAGTGTTTTGCAACACATGGACGCATCTGCATTTGGGCCTAATAGCAGGGCCATCAGCTCATTTTCAGGAAGGCTGCCGCCAACTGAAAGCGTGCTTCTCACATCAAAGCATCCACGTCTGCTTTAGCTTCCCAATGGGCAGAAAGGGATGCTAATTTGGCCCCCTTCATGTAGAGCGGTGAAAGACTCCTTCAATTAACTGGATTTCAATGGCAAAAAACGAGTAGGTGGGAGGAAAAAAAGATGCAAAGAGAGCCAGTCTGCAACTGCAGTGATTCTCATTACATTAAAAAGGGCTCGGCCATTTGTTTCCCACAGCGCATCTGAGGACTTAACACTAAAAACACAGAGCTTCAAAGAGTCCATGATGGGTTAAATAGAGACTATAATCTAATTAAAATACTGCACAGTGGTAAATAGTGCTTTGATTATGATCTGAGGGTTCAATTAGTAAAATGAGCCGCGTTACAGTTTTTGTGTCGGGTGGAGTTACCGCTTTTAACATTAGTGCAAAATCTAGGACTGGGACTGTCAACACTGCTTCATTTCAGCAAGTTATAAACCAGAGAAAATGAAAAATAAAAACCCCACAACAGAGAGACAATGGGTCATTTTTTCATACGTATATTTTCCCTTTGTCTCTCGGTTGCATCAGTCCATGTAACAGACTGATGAAAGCTGGAAATCATGTTGAAAATCTGTCTGCTGGCAGATTCTCAAGTTTTAGAAAAAAAATCCAAAACAACACCTGCTGTCATTTCAGAGTTACATCTGGTGTGTTTTAAACAAACTTATTTTGAAAAAAATTTTCCTTAACACTTTTAAGTTCACATTAAGAAAAAAAAAGCAAGATAAAAAAATTCTTAGCATTTTTTTCTTTTCCTTTGGACTATGATATGATTCAATGTTTTGTAACAAACAGTTGAGATGAGAGTCAAAAAGACAGTCCAGATTTGAAAGAGCAATGGGGTCACAAACACTTACTTTTTGACATTACATTTACTCAAACCACGTGATAGAGATTATTCAAGCAGCTTTATTTCCAGAAAATTTCATAAAATTGATTATATCCATATTTGCCCTGTATGGTAAAGCAGGCAGTTAAAGGGTTAAACTCCACCATCACATTTACTGTGCATCCTCACCAGTGGATATGAGTCTGAAAACTCTGATTTGTCCAGGTCAAAGTTATCTCTAAACAACTGAATCAGGTTAACTGAACTTGGTTTTTGTCTTTGAAGATGTTTCGCCCCTTATCCAGGTGGCTTAATCAGTTCAGGAGACGAGTGGAAGGCTCAGGTATTTAAGCTCTGTGAGGATGACACCCAAGTTTGACGTTATTGGGCATATCTCTGTGGGGCGTCACCCTGTTCGTTGTTGTTCAAAACTCATGAGTTTCAACAGTGATGATGGTGGTTACCATTAACGGCCCTCGTCCAAGTAGCTGGTGTCACAGGAATCTGGTTTGAATGACAGTCGCTGAGACTGGCTGTGCAACTCTTTGAGAATGTTTTGAATGTTTTTGGTAAAGAGGAAAGGACAACGTTGTAGATACGGAGAGATTGGTGTAAACCCCCTCCTCTGTTTGGGGGGGGGTTTCCACTTTCCCGTAACAACCCCTTTTTTTTAAAAGGGGTTGAGACTTTTTAATAGTTTGGGAACGATGATACCAATCTTTTGCATTTTTTCAGAGGAATATTTTTCCATTCCTGCTGAATCCAAAATTTCAGCAACTAAACAGTCCACAGTTATTGTTGCCTGATTCTCCTCTTCATGAGGCTGCATAAATATTCAAGAGATAGATGCAGGCCAATCATATACTGTGTGTACGAAGCCACTGTTGAGTAAAGTCTGACATTGTCCTGTTTAAATAAGGATAGACTTCCTGGGAAAAGGCATCACCTTGATCATAAAACACATCTCTTTAAAATTCCAATAAATGCCTCTGCATCACTGGTACACTCACACACATGAAGTCCTTCATGCCATGGACACTGATGCACCCCCATACCATCACAGACGCTGGCTTTTACACCTTGCTTTGATAGCACGCTGCTGGGTCTTTCTTAT
>JAPMNP010577041.1:0-10484 GCA_029874935.1 Atherina boyeri | reverse complement strand
CACACACACACACACAAAGCCACCCTTCAATCCTTCAAATCCACAGCCTTTGGGGTAATTAAATAATGGTGCTTTAAGTTTTAATTTAGATTTGCCTCTTCCTTCCTGTTCTTACTGTATGCTACACAACTCTCTCTGGTACACATACACACCCAAAGAGTGAGTCCTCATGTGTTTATAGACTTCATCCGGTGAGATAACCCTCCATGGGTAGGGTACATTGGAGGAAAAATGATTGAAGAGCCGAATCTCTGTCTCTATAGGCTTCATAAAACAATACAATTATTAGTCTTTAATTAGAGCAGCCTCTCTGTGGGACAGGGGACAGACAAAAAAAATAGAGGATTAGAAGAGGAGCACCTAATATGGCCCTTTTGTCGCTTCAGTCAAATACAGTTTATGAACGCATCCAGCTGTCCTTTAAACCTTGCAACCTTAAGCTATAGCAGATGGCAGATTGGGCAGAGGAGACAAACAAAACAATGTTACCTGTTTAGATCTGCAACCTTTTATGATTTCATTCATTCATTTATTACTCATTGAATTATTTTCTTTTTCTTTCTATTTCTTATTAATTATGATTAATGCATTGAAATGATAAATTATGAATGAGGGACATTGCAATAAAAAAGGGACACCAACAATGGTGTCCGACCACAGACAACAACAAACTCAGATGATATGTGACCACTATGCATATTGATCAAGACAGATTACCAGAGACCTAACTAATACCTATAGACTACTAAATTAAAGTATAATCACCAACTAAAATTATAACAACTATAAATTATCCAATTCTGGCTACAGTGATTCCTCTTCCAACTTCACAAAAAAAAAAAAAAAAAATCAATGAATGAATGAACACCATGTAAATATAAAAAGTAACCACAATCAAATTGCACAACCAACGCGGACAGGTACCCCTCCTCTTCCTGTCACAAACACATGTATATTCCTCTGATTTTCAAGACAAGACTTATTATTTCCACATATCTGGATGCCACCAGAGATGCACTTATAAAAGGCCCTAATTTAGCTAGAGGGGGAGGAATTTGCTGAGGGCAGAAGTGGAAGGGCAGAAGACAAGGAGGAAAAGGGTGAGACAAAAAGAGATAGTAAGAGGAGGGAAGTGGACAGATGGCAGAGGTTATGCCTGGTTGAAAGGGGCAAGATGGGAGGAGGTAATCCTGGGTGTCTGTAGAGGGGGTGAAGTGGGAGGAATTACCATGCTATGCCCTCAGTTCCCAACATGCAGCATAACTCATTCCTTAAGAACAATGTACACTCCCCAAAACAAACACACATTAATCCTTTCCTATAGCTCCATTTTATAGATGTCGAATGGACTTGGAATCAATCTCAATAAACGTCCGAGACATTTTTCCTTTTCAAATCAAACACAGGGCTTGGCTCTGTTGATTTCATATTGGCTAGAGATTGTATTCGGTGATGAACAAAATAATTGTGCCTCCCAGCATATGACTGACAGATAAAACCTGGTTAAGGTAAACTACAGATAGAGCTGAACAACAACATGCTGTCAAAGTCTCCAAATGTGTGTGTCAAGAGAGCTGGGAGGAATGGTGGAATAGGGTAAAGAGCCGAGAGATAGGGGGTCTTATTTAGTGTCGTTTAATTTGCCCCCCTCTTTTCCATCCATCCCTTGGTTTTTTTGACAGGTAATAAAAGGCAGAAGCTTTCCTGACAAGCCTATTTGAATTTGGATTGAATAATAGAAGTGTAGGGTTTCCCACATAACGCTCTGTCCAACCGTTTAACGGCACACTGACACTGCAGACGCTGGCAACCCCTCTGCCTGCCAGTGTGGGTTATATGTGTGTGTGTGTGTGTGTGTGTGTGTCTGATGGGTCCATCACTGCATGGATGCATATGCGCACACAAACACACACAAGTGCTTGTGCTGTCGTAGTTAATGCAACACTAATAATGAATTCCTGCAACTAGCCACCATGGCACTGCAATATGCTAATCTCCACATCTGGGCCCCAACCTTACCACCTACATTCCCTCACCCACCTCTCCCTTATTCCCTCTTCCTTCCTCTGCATCTCCCCTAGATCCCTTCATCCCACCTCCTCTTCTTGTCTTACCTCATCCACCGCCGCCTCCCTTCCTCCGCCCTCTTCTCCTGCTCTCGGAAGCTGCTGAAATCCCATTCCCCATGGGGCAGGCTAAATTGAATTGCCGTGTTTATATGAACAACAGGGCCGTTGCTTTAATATACCTTTGAGTTTATGCCTAATGCCTCCTTGCTAATACCACTGGAGCTTCAACATTCACTCAACACACATTGCTTTTATGGAAGTCATAAAAGAGACAAAACAGAGAGGGATGAGGATGGGATGAGATACTCTGGGAATGCGCGTGTGTTTCTAAACAAGAGGGAGATTGAAGAAGAAGCGAAATGCCTGGTTATACATCGCAACAACTTATGCGCTTTATCACACCAATTCAAAAGATCTTCCAACAGTAGTCCCTCAAGAAACCTTCACATACTCACACACACATTTAAACCCATGACGATATACACAGACACTCCCCATCCCTCCAGTGTGAATAAAAATAAAAAGGAGGAGACACAAAAAGGCAGGAAGATTCTTTTTTTTAGATTAGTGAGTAATGCTGAATAAATATCCGGAGTTTTGGTTGAGGGAGTCGGTCATGCTCGTCGACTTGCAAACATCCTCCATTTTCTCTCTGTCTCCCCCCTTTTTCTCCTTTTCTTCCTCCCTCTTGTTCCCTTTCACTTCTGGCCCTGTGTCAGCCTACAAAAGGCCCGCAGTACAAAGGCAAGAAACAGGTCTGAGACACTCAACCCAATTACTATTGATCAGTCTGCACTCAAGAGGACAGAAATGTGCTCACCTGCACGCCCGCACACAGTCACTCGAACACAAAGTCCTGTAAGGTAAGGGGCGGTTATTTATTCACAGCTGATTTTTAAACACAGCTCCACAACAAACTCTTAAAAACTAGGGAAAAATTGAACTGAGTATAATCCTTTTTCAGCTGCATAATCCAAAAATAGTCATTTAACTGGTCAAGAGTCTGGTTCATCATCTATCACCAGCATTAGAAAAAGAGAATTATCAAAAGCTGGTGCCCCAATTTTTTTTAAATGAGACACATGCGATTAATTTATATTTGAATTGGTTAAAGATAATTATGTTATCACTGAAAAATACAACAGTTTAGAAACACACCTTTACAGGAATACTAGAGAAGAAGAAAGAGAGTTATTGTCAAGATGATTCAGTGGTTAGATACCACTTGAAAATAGATAAATAAAAAGAATCGGTGGGCCGATATATTAACAGAGAATTCAAACAATGGAATGTTAATGTAGATTTATTATATGCGTTTACTTATTAACTTGACACAAGCTGTCCTTGTGTGGCACACTACTTTTATTTTCATGCACTTCAAGAAAAAAATCTTTTAAGCTTTCCTTTGTAATTGGAATATTATACATTTTCATCCATTTTTATAGATGAAGTCCATTTTTTATAATCAATTAAAACTAAAATCCATATGTGCAAAATAAAAATAGAGTCAGTTAATAATGCAGCAATTCAATCATTTCAAATGCATCTAAATAAGCTCAAAAGGGGTAAAAAATGAACAGTAATAGTTTGAAAATGAATCTTTGAATATAATATTTATTACATTTTGGTCACAGATATTCAGAAACCTGCCTTGGATCAAACTGCATATTCAGTATGATTATTTCAACTTGACTGAAACCAAGTAAGTCATGAACTAAATGACTTTTGCATAAACATCGTGAATCTCAATTCATATTCAATTTAAAGCTACTAGACATTATGTTAAAAGTATGAAATTGTCTATACAAAAGACAGGACGACAAGATACAAACACAAAAAGAGAAAAAAAGACTTGAAGCAGTGGGTTGATGCTCTGCAAACCCCAAATGCTGTTTGAGTCTTCACCAAAAACCATTTAAAGTTAGAAAAGCTAAGCTAGCTCGTGCATGCACGCACACACACACATACTTGCAGACACACAAAGAGATCTCACATTAAGGGTGTGATGAACTCTGCATGTTGCCTGGAAGCCTGTGCAGAAATATCAATGACTAAACTCCCCAACGAGTCGGTAACTATCTCCTCCGCTCTGATTTTATCCCCAATAATTAAATTTCTCTCCCAACGCTGACTTTGGCTTTATCGGGCGCTCGCTGCAAGAATCTCAGTATTCCATTTAACCATAATCCCCCGGATAAAGGGCGGCCTAGGTGTGCTAATACACAGGGCATGTGTGCTCGCAGGAACACATGCACAAGCAAAGACTACACTTCACTCAGACACACAATGTTATAAACCAGTTGCACAGATGTGAAATGAGTGTTAGTTATTCAAATATTGAGAAAATAATCCCACATACAGACACTTTAAACCTATATAAGAAGTTAGAAAATGCTGAAAATGAAAACATAGTGCTTGCTGGGGGAAAAAAAAGTAAAAAAAAAAAAAAAAGTAAAATACATCACAGATGCAAGCTGGATCAGAACAAAAAACCCTATAGCATCAGTCCTGACCCCTCCAAACCTGGCATAGCAACAGCCACGTAACCAAGGCCTGGTTTTGTTGTATGGAAGATGGTTTAGGGATGGGAGTGGAGGAATACAAAAATAGGGTGGAACGAGGGAGGGGTGAAGCTGAAGGGTTAAAAGAAGAAAGGTGCTGTGTGGGTACAGTAACACTCTGATGTTGAATCTCTGACACCCTCTTTCACTTGTTTTAACAATCTGTGACAGATCGAGATATGAAACTTACTCTTATGACCGCATGACAGTCCCTTCATTATTCATTATGTGTTGTTTTAAAGACAGGTTATGTCTTAGCATGTCAACATGAGCACGGAAATCTGATTTAAGCCACATTTAATGCTTTAAGAAAGATATAACAATACCTCTCTATGCATCAGTATCAAAATCAGAAAGGCTTTATTGACATGTACATGAAAGAAAATTTACAGTATTAGGAATGTATTGTGGGGTCAGGTACAAAAGGACAAACAAAAGATCATATACAAATATTCAATTGTTTCAAATATAAAATTAGAAATGTATGTGCGTAGGTGTAATTAAGCTTGAACATTTTGAAGAGTGGAATGAAAATGACTCAAATCCTGATAAAATCTTTTTGGTCATTACTGTTTGGGAAGATGACGTGACTCCCACTTTTATAACTTTATTTGGCAAAGCTAATTCTCTCCAATACTTCTGCTCAGTTTCCTTCCTCAATCCGTCATTGCACCGCCAACTAGTGGACTGGAGTGGGCTGAGGGACACTTGGCCGGTTCTGTAGATGCATTGACTAAAAATGGCCCATGCTTATCCCTAAGATCGACATCTTTATTCAATTGCAATCCAATTTGAAATCGATCGACTATCCTGTATAAACATATTTTGTACATCTTCCAGAAGTACATTATCCAACAGAGAATTTAATTAATTTTGATTTGCCATTTGCTTCCAATGATGACTGGTTAATCATTTAGCATTTTCCACTAAACATCTAAATCTTGGCAATTAAGAGGCAATCCCTCCAATCATAATGGGACATTAATGAATTAGCACTTTACTAATAGCAGGTGAGAAAGAAAGGTCAAACAGTTTCACTTACTCCACTATCAATATTCAGCAGACTATATAAAACACAGAGCAAAACTCACAACTCAGTCACTGAGATAAGGCCAAGAAATCCCTGAAAGGAGAGAACAGGTGAATGGAAAGTGGGAATGGGTGATAGAAAGAAAGGAGGACAAGGGAAGTGCGAGACTGACTGAAATTATAGTTAGTGCCAGCGAGGCAAGACCAGGCCCAGCTGGTCTCTGTCTGACGAGTGCCTTAATTAAGAGACATGGGGAGCCTTGGAATGGCCGCATACACACTGCCAAGAGCCTCTGGAGAGAAAACTGCTAAACAGATACACTTGTGTGTCTGTGTGGTATACTGCCAAAAATCTCTCTCTCACACATACAAGCATGCACGCACAGCCATCCTCGGGGACCTTGTGAAAAACATTGGCCAGCTATTATTAGGCAACCCTTTGCATACCGAAGCAAATGTACTAACCCTAAATGTGTGTATTTTTGTGTGTTTGGGGCTGTCCCTCTTATCCTGTTGACTGTTAAACCGAACTCACAACTCCAAAACAGCGCTACCCTCTGCTACAGAGAGTGCTTACAGAGGAAAAGGTGAGCTAAAACTGATGGGGGAGGGGGGGGGGGGGGGTAGATGGAAACAAAGAGAGAAGGAGTGATTTTGTGGATCCATGACTGCCTCTTCTCCCCAACCACCCCTCCTTTGCTTGCACCTCTTCCTCATTTTCCTCATCCCCAAAAATGTATAAATATTAATACACATCCTTCCAATCCCTTCCCTTCAACACCCCCACCCCAAAAAATATCACCACCCTAGGCTACCAGTTAATAAAGCCCTCTCGACGACTCCTCCCGGCCCAAAAACTGACGAAAGACAATAAAGGCAAAGTTCTTCGGTCAAATAAAAGAACAGAAATTAATACAGTCTCATGGGACCTCCCTCTGTCCGACTGCCCCCCCAATAATTTGATTTCCTATTAAGTGATTGCTTAATTATAATGATTATTATTGGTAATTGTAATTGACTTTTTTTTTCCTCGCTACTATCCTCACCTCTCCGTCCCTTCCCTCCCATCTCTCTCTTCAAGTCTTCCTAAAGGACACAGCAGAGAGAAAATACTCAAGGGAGTAAAAAGGATGTAGCTTAAAATAAATAAATAAATAAATAAAAATCACATTTAGTAGAGTAAATCAAGTCAGACAGAAAAAAAAAATTTAAAGTACTTTCATAGTTTCGCATAGCATTGTCCGTTAGAACACACCATGAGGTTTAAAGTTTTATCTAATCATATGAGTATTTTTCTCTGTGTGTGTTTTTAAATGTCTTTTCCTGTAGCTTCAGGGCACAACCTGAAGTCTGATGTCTGCTCCAGGTCTCCTTAGAAAAAAGATATTTTGCTCTCAATGGGATATCCTGCTTAAATAAAGGTCCAAGAAGAAGAGAGGGATTCCCTTTTCTTCCCACCCACCAACCCACCCCACACACACACATTTAACTACAGTAGGGACCCTCTAGGTCTCCAGTTTATTACCCCTTCCTTCAGGCTACAGTTACTGCAAACAGCCAGTCGTGTGCCATCCCTGTAAAATCTGCTTCATATTCACCCGACATCTTTCATACCTAAACTGACATTTAAAAATGACAAAGCAAGCAAGCACAACAAGATAAATAAATAATTAAATAAATACACAATATCTTTAAAAACAATCTCAAATCGATGTACAATTCTTTTTCTATTCGAAACTAAAGACGGTGAAACTTCGTTCCACTGGGTCAGAGCACGGTTATTGGGCTCACCTCAGGCGTGGTGAGGCTGACACTGGCTCTCACACATACCCACACTTTTGTCTTTAGATGCACACCTTCACACTCCAACACACACACACACACACAACCTTACATCGCACCTTCACTTTCACTCTAAACTGACCCTTATTTCTGAATCACAAAATTTTAAACATAACTGTCACACGCCATTAAAAATGTCAGAAATAAAAATGGCTTTTCATCCCATTTGGATAAAAGAATAAGTAAATACAATAAAACATATTTAAATCCAACAAATTATAAAACTAAACACCATCCATCTACTTGAAAATGTTGTTTTAAAGATAGCTCGTGTGTGGCGTCTGTAAATCTGGTTAAAATGGGTTTTTTGCAAGATTGTATTCAAATGCTACCCTGTAACTCCCTCTGAAGAACAAACAGCCGCATTAATACAAATGAGCACCTGCAGCAACAACCGCAGATGTCCGTGGGTTTTTTGAGTCAGAGTTTCCAAGAAAAGAAAAATACAGAAATTTTCATAGATTATTTTGACAATCTATCTGACTTTCAGACAGGATGGCTTGTCCCATCCAGATGTTTATAAATGTGGTATAAATAAGCTCAGCACATCAGAAAAAAAACAACAAAAAAAAACAAATCTAAACAAGAGGCAATGTGCTGCTGAAGAAGCATAGCAACAATAAAGTGAAAGTAATTCTGCTTCTGTAAATGCAAGCATAGGAAAATGTTGCAATTAAATCAGAAAATGAAAACTATGATTTACATTTTTTTAATAAGAGTGCAAAACCTAATGACAATCCACTGTAAAGCAACATTTTTATATCAATCAATCAGCCAATACTCCTGAGTTAAAGCTTCAAAGAAACCAAATGTGTTAAGACGCATTACAAATAAGACATGGCACCCAACATAAATCTTTGATTCATTATATTTAAAAAAAAAAAAAAAAACAAAAGAAAAAAATTATTTGCAGCTTTGTATAAAGCCACATCGGTTCAAGTGATCTATTAAACAACAGCCAAAGCATCGGTCGCACACAGACGACTGACAGATGGAGCCGGATATCAGTATGTGAGGATGGAAGTCCAGCCGGGTGGAAGCCACTCTCAGATCTTAGCCTGGAGACAAACCGTCCCCGACAGGGCCGACACCAGGACCAACATTGTGGCCGACACCGTGGCCGATGCTTTTCAAGGCCTGTCTCATCCACTTTAGCTTTCCCACTCTCATCTCACTCCCACCATCATGGGATGCAGACACTCTGTACGCCGTCCGTCCACTCAGATTTTTTGGGGGATTAAAACTCAACTCAAGTTCCTTTTGGCATTTCTTTAAGAGAACCAAATTTCATCTGCTGGGCTTCATGTGTATAATTTTCTTTTTTTTTTGGAAGTTTAAATGTTATAGCTGGGTAAGTATTCAGGCTTAGTAAATCAACAACGAATATATAATGTTTTTGTGGTTTGTTAATGCTTATAAAATTAAGGTAAGATTGAAAATGAATGTGACTTTGGAAGAAAAGTGTGCCATCTTGTACGATGTACATACAGGTCACTTTGAATTGCAAATGCAAAAGCAAAATAAATATTTCCAGTGATTTAATAATTAAACCAAAGGTTGAACTCACACTGACAAAGAAGAAAAATAATTATCATCACTCAATAAGGAATAAGAATTTTACCACAGCAGCATACTTTATTATTACAAAGAAACAGTCATTAGATTTACAAAATTCCAGCTTTGATTACATTTCCGAGGCCGCTGGCATGAGATGATTGTTCAATCAAAGTTTTTTTTTTAAATATGAACACATCAGGCTTTCAGCAGAACTTCTACAACTCATTTTGCATGTGCTAAAATTAGGTCTATGCTGTAGTCTTGCCTAATTTGCATATCCTCTGTAAAAACTGGATAATACAAGTCAAACTATGGCACAGTGATTTCATGGTGTGTATGTGAGTGTGTGTGTGTGTGTGTGTGCCTGTTCAAACACACTGTGTGGTAGTGTGGGTGTGGCGTTACACCTCGTGTGGCACTGGGCAGCCAAGATAAGAGCTGATCCTATCCATGTCTATCTTCTGCAGTGCCTGCCCGCCCACCCACACACATCCATAGACGACACAAATGCACACTCAGAGACACACACACACAAACACCTAACGCAGTACCCAGCATGCCACTGTGATCTAACTTTGCAATCCTGATGCTGTACGCAGAAATACGCCCTCTCACTGGCAATCAGAGCCATAAACGCACAGTGTGGCCAGCTCTATCCATATTTCACACAATATACAAGGGCATGTGACCTCAAGAAATAGGCCAAAGGGGGTCTCAGAATCAAAGAAGAGGCTGAAGGCCCAAAGTTACCTCATTCACACAGATGTAGGACTGGGGATACAACTGTGACTAGTTTTGACAAACAAATTTGAGACTAGGTAACATTTTTATTATGCCTAGACAATCTGATCGGCGCAAGAGGATGATAACAACCAACAGATTCAAAATTACGCTTGATCAAAGGAAAGAGAAACAAGGAGAACTTACCTTCCTTTTCTGTGAGATAGATCTAACCTCTACTTACAAACACACAAACACAGAATCTCCTCTTGAATTCACCAAAATTCTCATTGAAGCACACTCACACATACACACTCAGGCAAACTTTGATGTGATCGGCCACCCCGATAGTGAGCCAGAGCTCACTCTCTAAGCCTCAAACAAAGTTTGATGTGCACTGACCAAGACTGAGGGGACAAAAAAAAGCAAAGAAGAGAACTGGGGGGGAGCAACAGAGAAAAGAAAAAAAAAAGTGTGACCACTGAGTGAAGTTTAACCACTTACGATTCAAGTTTAGCTTCAGCACACCCCGGCTACACCCTGGATCCTTTCACGGAGACATACACGTACACCTTCTCCGGGTTGGAGAGGCACTGAGCTGGATTTTGGGAAGGACTGTTTTCTGTCTCTTGTTCCGTCTGGTTGATGCTGCATGGCTACAGGACAGGCAGGCTGCCCCCTAGCTTATCCCCCTTTTCTCTTTTAC
>JAPMNP010576996.1:0-14114 GCA_029874935.1 Atherina boyeri | reverse complement strand
ATTGTTGTATTAACCAAGTCATGGCACCTAAGAAATTACTTTCCTCTCATTTTGCTACCTCCTCTGATATTTCATGTGTAAGCTTAAGAGTATGGGTTGTTGTTCCAACCTGTTCCAATATTTATTTTTCCACAGGCAGGAGATTATGAAATGGAATGGCTGGGGATACAGTGATTCCAAATTCCTTTTCAATAAGAAAGGCCAAGCAGAATTTACAGGCAAAAGGTAAGCTGTAATATCAGGCATTGCTCTTAGGCTCTGCTCATTCTAACCCCTTGGTGATTTAGAGGTATGTCTTATAACTTTGTTTAAGGCTATCTTAAGCTGCAGGATTCATTCTGTTGGTGTGACTTAAAGCTTAAGTTATGCATTGATCTATTTTACAGTCCCTACTTTGAACCCAGTTTTTTTATATATCAGTTGCAGTTCCCTTTCCTACGCTCACAACAATGTGGTGCTTCTGCCACCTAGTGGTTGGCATTTAAACTGTTCATTGTCATCTGAGAAGGTCACCAGTTGTGATTTTAAGCCCTCCCAAAACTCTGTTGCTCATTAACAGACATGAATTTCTAGTCTGCTCATAATTGGATCATTGTAGGGTTGCTGAAAACATTTAATCTACTATGTGTTGAAGGAATAAAGATCCAGTTTGACTGGCTGCAGGAGACCTGACAGAGAGCCTGATATCCTTAATCTTTTAGTTTAGAAAGAAGAAAATGGCTTGCCTCGCACTTTGTTTATACTGCTTTGACATAAGCAGAGGTGTGGGTGGTATATGTTTTTGCAATCAACTCTGATAACCTTTGGTTTTCCCAGTCAACACAGGGAGTTGGCATAGTATGCACGAGGATGTGCTTTAATTAATTGGCTAAACAGGATGTTGCATAGCAAATTGGTTCCTCCTGTTCAAGCACTGCCATAATCACTTGCTCTCCAAGCAAAAGCGTACCTGCATTTTACACAGCAAACAAAGCTGGGGTGAAAAGATGGTGCTCTCCTCCTGAATGCTCACTGTGACAAAGGGTTTTTCATTATACTCTGTGTTTCACTGTGTCTTGGACAAAGGCACACCACAGTTCCCTCATGGGCTGGCCTAGTCTGGGCCAGCAGCTCAATTATGTGAGGGATGGTGAAGGCGATCACAAGAGCAATACTGTCACTGCTGCTCTGTCTAATAACCTCACTGGACTTCATACTCTTTTCTTTTTTTAAATGGATCTAGTTTTCCAAATGAAACAACCAATCAGGCATTTAAATATTTTCATCTCCAGATTATTATTTCTGTGACAGTTGAAAATCCCACATCTATGATACTTTGATTATTTTTAATGATAAAATCTGTCCTCCTTTTCCCAATACAGGTATCGATTGAGTGGTATGATCATTCCTGGTCTCAAAGATTGGTTTGAAGGCACATTTGGCGCTAGTGTGCAGCATAAAACTCCTGCAGCTGTGAGTAAAATTCATGGTTTTTCATTGTGACTTTTGTAAATGGGAGCATACAGCACTCAGTCACAGCATGGGACCACAATTTATTACTTTTCTTTTGTTGTTGTTTTGTTTTATTCAGCCCATTCTGGGTAGCAACGTTGTACAGCCTCCAACACTAAATGAGGCCTTTGTGGAGGAACTGAAATCCACAGGTATTCCCTTCTCTCATGACGCAGAAGACCGGGTTTTTCGTGCTCATGGTAAGGCGAAAAGATATCAGATATACATTATAATTTTCTTCACTGCTGTAGTATCCAAGTAGTTAATTTGAGGTTAACCCATGCGTTTTCTTGCAGGCCACTGCCTACATGAGATCTTTGCTCTGAGAGAGGGGAAAATTGGTCGTATTCCAGATATGGTGGTATGGCCAAGTGAGTTTGAAAGCTGTGTTGTTGTGGCTGTTATTTTTTCTCCCGCTCCCCAAACTGGTCTGTTTTTTCTCTTCCCACGTATCATCACTGATCCTCCTACTGGCTTAGGTGATTTAAAGGGTTAATCTCTGCAGAGGCAGGGATATTAATATGTATGAGTGGAAGCTTAATAAGAAGCGTCAGGGGGAGGATGGTTGACACCCAATACTCCACAGTCTGGCCCTGCACAGTAAACCCATGAATTATGATTCTGAGATTGGTTTTCTCTTGTTATGGCTGGCACTATTTTATCATGCAAATGAGTGTTGACTGATGGTTGAAACTTGATTAGCAGTCTCCCAAATGGGCAGCAAATCACCAAGCAACTGTAGGCATAGTCTCATCCACACTGGCACCAAATTTGAACTTTTCCAACACAGCAAATACACTCATTTACTATCTGTATAAAAAAACATTTTGATCTATAATTTGCATTCCTCAGCTGCCCCTCCAAGTCGAGCTGTGTATTTTAAGTGGATGCTTAGGTTGTTGAGTTCTAATCCGTAGGCCAAAGCTGTATATTTAATTGGACTTTGGGAAAAGGAAGGGGAAAAAAAGCACTAAATTGTAAGCATTTCTCACTGCCTCCTAAAGCTCTCGAGGCCAGTCGTGCACATCCATGTGGGTGGGTATTGCTGCTCTTCCCACTCACTCACCTCTCCATTGTGAATGGATGTGGGCTCAGTGATTGGTTAAGATGTGTCTGTATTGATCCAGCACATCCCACCCAAGAGAACAGAGCTTCATGCAATCTGACTCCGCCTCAGGAAAGTCCCTGGCAAAATCAAAAGCTATCGAGTCTCTGCTGGTCTCCCTTGGTAAAATGCCTGTGGCAATAAACAGAACATTTATATATTGTCTTTTTTTCTTTTTCAGTATGTCCTCATATGTGTGTTTGTGTATAGACAATATATGAGAAAACATGAAGAATAGAAATTGATAACTAATACAAATTATTTTTTGTGTTTTTCAGACTGTCATAATGATGTAGTAAAAATTGTGGAACTAGCATGCAAACACAATGTGTGTTTGATACCATATGGAGGTAAGTCAAAGAGTCAAAGCTTTAATCTGCTTGACTTGCTCTAGAATATATACAGGACATTTATTATTAGGTTTATTCAGTGTTTGTTTTTTGGGGGGGTTCTTTTACAATAGATAATTGTTTCATGTACTGCATGGTTTATGTTTATCAACAAGAAAATTATATCTAGAAACTTACTGAGCCACCACTTCAAGTGTATAAAATACTTGCCACTCATATTTAATCCCTTTTTTTATTTCCAGTAGTTATTTATTGATGGTTTAAAAGAATGAAAGCGATCTTGTTAAGTATGGTTTGTGGACGGTTGCATGAAAACAATTTTATCAATACATGTCAGGCACTCATTAGTCTATGGAATCCTGAAGCATCCAAGTAACAGTTGTGGACTATGATAAGGCACTTACTATATAACATTCCTTTTTAAAATAGATTTTGTTATTTTGATATTTTTATTTACACCTTTACTTTGTATATATTGCATATAAGCTAGATTACTGAACACGAGCATAATCATTTGAGCAGGTCAGGCCTCTTGGTGTTGTTTTTTAATTTCTATTATTATTTTTGACTCAAAGTTAGCATTTGATTAGCTTATCAACTCTGTAGATAAGTCGTGTTTCCTCCAATTAAGAAGATTAGACAAAATTAAGCCGTTCCTTTCTTTGAAAAACTTCAAATCTGTTGTCGCAGCACTCATATCCTCAAGGCTTGATTTCCGTAACTCCTTTTATTTCGGTGTTTCCCAGTCTGTCTTGTCTGCAGCTGGTACAAAATGCTGCAGCTAGACTCATAACTGGAAGAAAGAAGAGAGATGGCATCGTCCCTCTCCTAATGTCACTGCACTTGCTTCCATTAAAATATCTTATTGAGTTTAAGATTCTTTTATGTGTATTTAAAGCGCTAAAAGGTGAAGCACCCAATTACATTGCAGAACTCCTCTGCCTGTTATACACCACTAGATGTAGTCTTAGATCTGCTAATCAGTTGCTCTTAATTGCTTCCTCACTTAGAATAGTGGGAAAGGGGAATCATGCTTTCTCTATAGCAGCTCCTAAGCTTTGGAAGAGTCTTCTCATCTCAGATTCAGTTTCCATAAATATCTTCAAGGCTAAATTAACATCTCATTTATTTTTCAAAGCCTTTGGATGTTCTTAGTCTTCTAAAAGCTTTTATTTTTGTTTATTTAATATTGTTATTACTTTTACTATATATATTTTATAAGCAAATTTTTAAATTTATTTTATTTAAAAAAATGTTCAGCACTTTGGTCAGCCTCAGTTGTTTTTAAATGTGCTATATAAATATGTTTGATTTTGATATGAAAGAATAAGCCAAACCACTCAAACACAAATGTGTTTTTTTTTTCTTTTATTGATGCTACAGTGTGTTTGGCCTGTTTAAAAGGTTTTCCTTTCTAAAAATATTAAAAATAATTTTCCAAGACATTTATATTGTGGATTGCTGTCATGGTTTACTAGGCCACTTAATGGAACCAAGCCATTATTAATTCCATCTGTGCTTCTCTTACTATGACGAGCCAAAATGGATACTAAGAAAAAAGAGTCGGTTGTAACAGTTGTTTTTCCTCTCTCAGGGGGGACGAGTGTCTCTAGTGCCCTAGAGTGCCCCCCAGAGGAAACTCGTTCCATTGTCTCTTTGGATACATCACAGATGGTACGTAAACACCTTTGTCTGAACATGAGAAAATATGACGGTAATTGTGAGCCAAAGCCAAACCACAGGTTCTTGTGTCTGTGCCTCGGAGTTGCATGATGGCTTCCAAAATGTTTTTTTGTTTATGTTTATAAATATGAGTTGAGATAGAAATAATACAATGATGCTTTAGTAAAGTGAAAAACAGCACCACAAAAGCCATAGCCTCAAAGATGATATTGGAGCTATTTCAACATACTATGACAAATTCTTGCTACATGTTGGATAATGTAAGCTTTTCCGAGATGGTTATTGAAGGTTGCAAAAACAGATCTGGTAAGAATCTGGTCAGTTAGATTACAATGATAGTTTGGGTCATGTCGAGTTTTCGAGTTGTGAAACATGATAAATACTAAGATTAAATTGAATGCGATTATTCTATTTGCTACGTTTTAATATTTAACATTAAGGCTTGACTTAGAAGTGTGAGTTTAAGCTGTAAATTATTTTTTAAATATATTTTGCATTTTAATATCTTGCTCTATAATAAAACTGATTTGATATACATATGATCAGATATAAAGATTTGTAAAAGTGTAACTTAAAGCTCTGAGTAACTTTTGTCTTTTTTCTACTGTCTTTTAACTGCAGTAATGCAGAAATGTTTTAATTGCTGGCAAAGGTAGAATTGTTATATTTGCTGTTCATGTTTGGACACAACCTATGCGTGGCATCAGCTGTTCATTGTAATAGAAGGTCGAGCAAGTCACCATAACTGATAATGTTTCATTGGCTGGAATATAAAATGGTCACCAGTACACTACAGCCCTTTGATCCAGGCCCACAAAGAGGTGATATACAAGCTGTCCGGATGCCGCTAGCCTACCAGTCATGAGTTTGGTGCCATAGACATAAGTGGCCAGTTTTCTAGGTCAGAGGTGAGGTGGCTCCAATGGAAACACATGAAAGGAGCAATGTGATAGGAACATAAAGTTTATTACCTTGGGGGAATAATTGATGGCAGGTATGACAAGACTTCCTGCAGGTAGGGGTAAGCCATGTACTCAGTGGACCAAATAAGAGTAATGTATTTGGAATTTGATGCAAACCTCAAAGATCTTGACTGTTATCTCTGTCCTGTAGCTACTCTGCATATAATTAAGCTCTGTAATTCTGGTGACCAAACAATGTTCTACAATGACTGTAAACAGACTTTCTTCATAAACTGCTCTCTGTGTGTGAGTGGAGATATTATAAGTCAAAATAAGAAGTGTAAACAGGCTTTAGAGTCAGACCAGTGACATGAGGATGTTTAACATTCCCACTACGATCTTGTAACTCAACATCAAGCCTGTGGCATTGCTCAAAACAAACAAACTTTTTCTATGTTTACGACTTCCTCTGTCATGTTGTTCTTTGTTACAGAACCGCATTCTGTGGATTGATGAGAAAAATTTAACGGCGCATGTGGAGGCTGGCATCGTTGGTCAGGATCTGGAGAGATTGGTAAGCATTGCTCCTCCATTCTCAGTGATTCACAGAAAGAGATAACGTTTGTGTAACCTGTGCCAGCAATCAAGCTGTGCAACCATTCTCCTGCTGGCTGTTCGTGCTCAGTCACCTTGGTACTCTTTGCTCAGTAGATCCAACAGGGTTCGGGAAGGAGTTTGAGATAGGAGTACGGTGCTGAAGGCGGGAGATTAGAGAGTGAGATGGTGGTCATGAGCAGATGGCGCCATCAAGCTAATTCAGAAAAATGGAGAGGGAGCGGGCGTTTGATGTAGAGGAATGCGTGAGCTGCATCTAAAGCAGACTCCACCTCTGCATTTAGACTGGGCCGGGTTGATAGAGCAGATGGGTCTGCATTATAAACTGCCTTCCAAAGGAGTGTGTGATAAAACGAGGCCTGACTTACCCTTGTGCTTCAGGGGGGCTTGTTCTTATACTTTTAAGGTTTTTATTATCGTTACTATTTAAATGTTTCACTAGAAGATACAGTCTTTCAGAAATGAGGCTGCCTTGAGGAGTACAAATGTGTTTGTGATGACCTGATCTTAAGGGATAGTGGATCTGAACAGGTTTATTTATCAAAAGATTTGTATGTTGTAATTAATGTAAAAACTATATTGTAATAGACACAATGTGGTAAATAACAGTGTCATTTAAGATATTTTGTGCGCTGGTTGGGTTGGCTTGTGGAAAGTCACACAGTTCTATAAACTTGTAAAGTATTCAGTTATAGCTATTTATATTTATAAAACTTGAGCATGTCAGCTGGAAGTGAAAACTTGAGTTCTGGAAAGTTTACAGACATTATTTTACATACAATGTCAGTGCTACAGTCAGACTATTATTTGACACTAGTAAATAATGCACTGATTACCACTTACAGCTGTTTTGTGCTCTTTCCACTTGGTTTATTTTAAACTGTTGTAAAAATCTGCAGTGCTATAAAAACTTTAGTTTTAACATTGCAGTATAAAAAGAGCAGTGAAATGCAGCAGCAAAGCTGCAATTATTTTTTCCCCCTTTGCTTGCTCTTTCTTTTTTGCTTGTTATTAAAACATTCTTGTGGGTTTACAACATCAATGTTTTCCAAACATTTTGGTTCATTTTTAACTACCACAACAAACACACTGTCTTTCCTTTTATCACAGCTTAATGAGAGTGGCTACTGTACAGGACATGAGCCTGACTCCATGGAGTTCAGCTCCCTGGGGGGCTGGGTAGCCACTAGAGCATCAGGCATGAAGAAGAACATCTATGGCAACATTGAGGACCTGGTGAGTCACCTCCACTCTTTTTAGCTTTCTTACTTGTTTGATCCATACAGCCAGCGTGAGGACACATAAGCTACTGAACTGCAATTAGATTATTAGCAAAATGTGTTTTTGGACTTTACTTTCTTACCTCACATATAGTGGTATTTGCATCAGTAATAACATGCACACATATGGCAGGTATGTTTTTCATTTTGCTGTCTTCTGACTCAATAGGTTATCCACATAAAGATGGTTACTCCACGTGGTGTGATAGAAAAGAGTTGTCAGGGGCCGCGCATGTCCACGGGGCCAGACATTCACCACTTCATCATGGGATCGGAAGGTTTGCTAACTCCTTCGTGTGATTTTTAGTACAACACAGCATGTGGCCACATGTGCAACTGTGTATGTTTGTGTGTTACTGTGAAAGTTTGTGCATATCTGTGAAGTCTTTGTGATAAAATGGTAACATAAGGATAGTTCTCAGGCTCTGTGCTTCTTACACATTAACTTGCATTGGTGGAAAGCTGATCTGGGTCTTAGTAAAGAACTAGCAAGTGTCCTCTGCACCCCATCTGCAGTGCCCTGTCCTTGTGAATGCCCACAGAGAATACTGCCATATGCCAGGTCCCCCCTACATAATGAGGGGGTTCAGAGACTCTTGGCATCGCTATGTTAAACAGCTGTGGAAACAAACTTTATATTGGCCCTACAAAGCTCAGCTATCTGCTCCCTGGCTGGGCTGGGATTGCAGCACAACTTTCAATTTGGGCTCTCTGGATGCGATTTTACTACCAGATGCAAACCAGCATATAACATCAAATGTATGAATGTGGTCATTATTTCTTAGTTTATTGTTATTTTTATTTATAAAAGTCTTGAAAGCTTGCATTTTAGAGTACAAGTTTACTGTGAGCTGCACCATATCATTCAGTTTGTGATCGTCAGCTTCGATAAACTGGTCACAATCAGGTTTTATGTTTTGGCTGAAAGTCGCTATAATTAAAATATAACGTTAACCTAATTAGATTAGTTTTTGGGCTGTAGTCCATAAATTGGGAAGTAAATGGCTAATTATCCAATAAACAAAATATTGCCATGCTTGAAAGAAGTTAGCCAAAAATCTTTTGCACTTTAAGTTTACCCTACCTAAATGAAAAGTAGTAGAGAATGAATGACTGTGATCAAACATCTGTGTTTTTTTGTTGTTTTTTTTTTCTTTTTCTTTCTGTGATGGTAGATGTGCTGTCCTTTTCATGTTCTAATTTGTTGAAGCACTAGAGAGTCTTCACTGTAACTCGAACAATAACATAAATCAAATTCCCTAATTAATTTTACATTTTGATTCAGCTACCAAATTACTGTGCATCCGTATTACTTGTGCTGTGAAGACTCAGTGGAAGGATCTGCTGACAGTATATTGAGGAGACTATTAAGTAAGTGTAATGAAAATCAAAAGGGGTATCTGTATACATTCATACATGTTAATGTTCTAAGTTTGTTAGGGAGGGAATATATTTGCTGGCAAATAATCTAATAAACACTGACTGAAAAAACAAATGCAAAACAAAACTAAGAACTGAGCATGAGTCCATTTGTAAATCATTTATATTTTAACATCTTAATATGAAAAGTTTACAAATGTTAAACAGCTTTACTAATAGCATCTCAGAAGGATACCTAAGTGTCTACATTTTGTAAAGAAGCTTTTTCTAGGTGCACCATAATCCATAAAACTGTGTCTCTAAAAGAAACCGGTTTATGAATCAGGGTTGAGCTTGCTCATGTCTTTTTGGTGCACAAAGCATAGATGGGACACGGCCACACATCTTTGGGAGTACAAGCTCCTCTGGGAGGCCTAACATTGGAACGAAGAGGTCACCCCACCACATGGACTCATTAAAATTATCTACCTCCTCAACCTAAGAACCCTATCCTGCAGTCTGACAGTAGGCCACATCAACAACAGCAAAGCGCCACATTAAAACCCTCAACTATGCTCTGCATGTTAAGTGGAACACATCAATTTTAGTTGAAATTACTGTGAAACCTCAAGCTTCTCATTCTGTGCACAACAACAGGGTCTATCTATCTCTCTGACCTTGAAGTTGCCTGAATGCAAAGCAGTTCTTTCCATTGGCTTCAACCGGCATAAAAACTGATTGGACTGATTGGTGATAATTCCTTTGTCTTTTAAACCCCTTTCAGTAACAGATTATATAACGTGCAGTCAGCCAATGCTTATCTAGAAATTATTGATTCTGCTCAGTTGTACAGTGGTAAATGTTGCTTTATAGAAATCCTATTTAATACTGTAAATGGTTTTCCAACACAAATCCTAATCCTGTGAATGAGATTGGTCTATAATGTGTCAAAATGGTAGTTTCTCTTAAGTTGCTGTTCTTATTACCTCCTCTCCATCCTTGTCTGTTCATCATTCCTAATATCTAGCTCCTCCCCAGCTCTCTCCATCTCCCTTGTTCTGAATCCTAGTCGCTTGCTCAACGGCTCCTCCTACATGTTGGTGGACAGGAGGAGCCTCTGTTAGGCGAAGCTCAGTGGAGTCACATGTTTTCCACAGGGCCACTAGAGAGCAGCACGTGGCATGTAGTGTCACATTAGAGGCCTCATTAGAAACCATAACTGACTGATGAAGCCTCCTAATGGACAATAGCGATGTTCCTGAAGGATACATCTGTAAATCAGTGTGGTCTATGATGCTACAAAACTATCTTGTGAGGTTTTGTTCTCAGCAATTATTTTTTCCCAGTCAGAGGAAACTCAAGAAATAGTGAAAAATGTTCATTAAAAAATTTATATTTTACAAGACATTTTCTGTGAAGCAAAATCTATAGATCTTCAGATTTCAAAGATCCAAAATGACAAATATCAACCAATCAGTGCCAGCATAAAAAACAGAAATGAGTTTTCAGCCTGTCCATCCATAATCTATGTCCACTTTATCCTGCAGAGGCTCATTGGGATGTGGAAGGGATCTTGGGATATATTCTGGACATGTTGCCTGTTTATCACAAGGTTAACACACAGAGACAGGCAAGCATGCTTATACACAATCCCACCTGGGACTAATATGTAGTTACCAGATCATCTGACGTGCATGTCTTCTATGATGAAATAATTATGAAAACCCAAGCAAGTTTGGGGACAGCAGAGCATGCAATCAATAAGAACCGTTGTAAAACAGGATTTTTCTCGGTTGTTCAAATGTCAAATAAAAATAATTGAAGTAACAGAGAAATGGTGGTTTTACACATGAATCATGTCCGGACATTGTCTGCAGCTTACTTTTCACACACATTTAGTAGACAAAATAGGATTCTTTTTCAGATGTCTGACTTCTTGAAACACACCAAAGTGGTGGCAAGGTACAGAAATTATGTTTAATTTACAGCACATCAATTAATTTACTACTTAATGGATTTGTAACATATTTAGTAATATTGAATGGTGGGTGCAAAGTGGTGTAAAAGCAAGCACATAAACAAATGAAGCAGCAAAATATCTCCTCTCAATGGACATAAATCTGAAAGACACTTTGTTGCTCTAAATATACATGCCCCCCTTCAGACATTTCCTAGACTTTATATTGGGGTGCTTGCAGAATAAGCTTTGCCCAAAGCTGGCTCCATCTGGTCTTATTCTTCCATGTTGACACTCAAGATAATGTTGGGGGAAAAAAGAAGAAATAAATTTCAAGGTTTTTTATATTTCAGTTTTATTAGGAATCTGAGGTGATTTGACATCTTTCTTTACCTGCAGTTTACTGCCACCTTTTGAAAAAGGCAGCTCTTTCTCTAATTAGTATTAAGCAGATTTGCTGTGGGAGGGAGCATAAACATTTGTTTTTCAAACGATCAGTGTGAGTCCTTCAGCAGCAGCCAGTAACGGTTTGACCGTTTTCAGGGTCATAATGTCAGCCAGAGGTTTCCTTGTACCTGTATAAATGTTTGCTGCTCTTAGCTTCGGCCCCTTTGATAGTACCCTGCTTTATTTCCTCTTGCTCCTGCACTGATAAATCTTAGTTGTCCCCCAGTGTGTGGTAGAAAACCAGATCTACTATGAAACGTGAGACAAAGGTCACTGGCTTGACCCTCGGGATATGTACCAGAGCCCTTTAAATAAAGGCTCCTTAAGCTTTGCTCTAAGAGGCTCAGGTAATGTAAATTGTGGGAACTGATATACTTCCTTTTGTTCTACTAAAAATCTCTGTGGTTTTCAACAGGAACCCTGGGTGTGGTTACTGAGGTAACAATGAAGATCCGTCCCATGCCAGAGTATCAGAAATACGGCTCTGTGGTGTTTCCTAATTTTGAGCAGGGAATTGCCTGTCTTCGAGAAGTTGCCAAACAGGTATAATGTTCATCTCTGCTTTGACATACTTTGCTTTTTCCCCACTTCATCTCCATCTCACAAAAACAAGACTTTAACCTCAAACCTTTTCAGCTCTTCATTTGTTTACAACTGAATAGTTAAAGCAGTCCCAGGAACTATCCATCTATTATCTATACCTACTTATTCCAATGCAGGGATGGGGGTTGGGTTCCAGGAACCAAAATCGTAATTTCTGCAGCACTTTCAGAGGGAAACCTGTGGTTAGACCTCTGTGCTGAGAGTGCTAAGATCCTGCAGAAAGTATTTTCATTCACAACATCCTGAAAGGGAAAAGTCATCTGGTGTTTCCTTATCTCATGCTAACCCTTAATTAGTGTTTTGTTTCAGCTAGTGGCATATGGTGGCTTCAGTATTTACCATTACTGCATGAGAGTTTAAATGCACCAAAGCCCATGTTGCTTTTGTTGTCCAATGTCCAATATCATTGTCTCTGACAAGAAGTACATTTTCATCTCTGCTTTTTTATTTTTTATTTTTTTTATTTTATCACATCCTAAAAAAACAATCTGATGTGAATGATATGTATTTAAGTGGCTTTAATTCTGTTACCATAATACTTTAGTTTAATTCAAATAATTGTCGTAGCTCTTCCTGTTTTGGAGGAAGTTGAGGTCAAACTCACAAAGGCACTCTCTTTTTTCCTGGCAGAGGTGTGCTCCAGCATCTATACGGCTCATGGATAATGAACAATTTAAATTTGGTAAGGTGTTTTTCTGTTTGTTTGTTTGTTTATTTTTCCTTACATTGAATCAGAATGATGATTTAAGTGACAAATTATCACTTTTTGTACAAGTAGGGCTTTATTTGATCTGGTTTACATTTTCCAAGAGTCAATAGTTTGGCTGGTGTCGCATACATTTATGTCACCCCTTACAGCATTAAATTGTTAAATTCATAATTATTTCTGCAGCAGCACACATGACCACAGAGGCAAAGATTTGAGGCACAATAAAACATAACCCTGAACAAAATTAAGCAGTTGTTACATTGAAGTTTTATGATGTTGTTTCTTGAGGTTTGCTGGAATGCATCTGGTATTGCCAGAGATCTCTAAAGTTCCCCAGTCCCCTGGGATCTCATTATCTCCCCCATATTTCCACTTTTCACAGTGTAGGCACTTCTTAGCATTAAGTAGGGAAGATAAAGTGTCCAGTGGTTTTTTGTTGTTTTTTTTTTTTATACCTGTGCCTCACACATGAGTTACCTTTTTATTTTTAATCATGTTGACTGTTGATGAAATTGATATTAGATGTTTTTTTCACGTTGAGACTACAAGTACAATTTAGCAATGTCTGATTTGATACATTAGAAGAATAAAGTCATGTTTGTTTTTTTGTATAAACAGCAAATGAATAAATGCCTCAGATGTTAAGAGTAAGATGATTGTTGGTATGGGTGAAGTTTTGTATTTTGAGTAGTTAATTAATGACTATGATGGCTGTGAAAGACCTTTAGACCTGCAATCAAATTTTGGAATAGAAACAATTAGGACACAAAGTGATGAAGAGACTTGAGCATGGGGGGAAATAAATGAACTGTTAAGTCTCTGCCACATCACCCATGACTTCCCTGCTGTGATTGATAACCATCCCATTGGCCCCAGCCCCTCATTTTCGCTTGTCCGCAGGCGCTTTTGTGCGTCCGATCAGGAATAAATCAAAAAGTGAGGGTGAGGAAGACGGATATCACTGTGTCAACCCCACTTCCCTTCGGAAACTATCTGATTTATTGTCGCTGTCGATGGCAGCCACTGGCCAGTTATAAAGTTATTCAAATGTTACCATTTATATTTCCTTCTTTTGTTTGAACCCCAAATAAATCTAACTTACTTGCTAAATTTAATAGCATCAGTTTTTAGGTCCATCTGTGTTTGAATACATGTTGCAAACATTTCTCTGATATTTCACAGGTCATGCCCTGAAACCGCAAGTATCTTCACTTTTCACTTCATTCCTGGATGGGCTGAAGAAATTTTACATCACCAAGGTAAGAAAAAAACCCAACAATAATAAGCTTGTTTCTTGTTGCAGGTGTTTTCCATGAAAACTTAATCTACCTTTTGAATTGTCAGTTCAAAGGGTTTGACCAAAACCGCTTGTGTGTGGCCACCCTGCTGTTTGAAGGAGGCCGTGAGAAGGTCCTGCAGCATGAGAAGCAAGTTTATGACATTGCTGCAAAATTTGGGTGAGGAATACTTACCATTTTCCCCTTTTTTAAAACAAAGACCAATAAGAAATCCTGAACAGCTTAGGCACAGCAATGTACCCTTTTGTGTGACTCCAAACATGATAAGGGGACTTTGTGATCTCAGACAAAAAGGGTTAAAGAAACAAAAAGAAT
>JAPMNP010576971.1:0-10690 GCA_029874935.1 Atherina boyeri | reverse complement strand
TCTGGATACTTTAGAACCCTCCACCTCCCCCCGATTGGGAGATTTAATCAAATATCACCACAAAATGTAAACAATAGCATCATTTGGGGGTTACAAATCTGTTTTTGAAATGATGATATCCTGGCTAAATTACGGTTGTCAGTTATATATTAAGTATTTGAAATTATCATAATTTTTTATTGTCTTGTAACATATCAGCACTATTTAATGATAACTTAAAATAAAGATGATACATAATTCGTACATATGGCACCTTTAACTATTAAAAAATAAGAAAAAAAAGATAGGACAATGAAGTGCTACCACAGGCTCATCTTTCGACTTGATAAATATTGTTCTAACACTGAGAGCCATCATCAACCTCATATTATATAGACAGTCAATCTGCTTCCCCCACCTCTAGTGATATAATTAGCTGGAATTAGCCTTATTCAGTGTTGACTTTTGCCTTCGAATGGGTTGACATATTCTGAAATATAATCTTTTACCTTGTGGACTTGGTGTTGTGTTAACTTTCCATAGTTCTTTCCACTGGGACCACTTTACAGCCACTGTCATTGCATTTTGCTTGCCTTTAAACTGAGAAATGCTTACATTCAAAAGGGCTGGTTTATTCACAACAAACTATTTTAACCGGCACCATAATGAGGTCGGGTAAAAATAGAAGTCAAAGATTTTAACCTTAAATACAGTTGCTGTCTAGATGAAGTCACCAGGTTGTGTTTGTGTGCGTACAGTGGCTCGCTTCAGTTTTGCTGAGGCTCACAGTTTTCCACACCTGTGCTGATGCTGACAGTGATTACCGATGCACTAAGTGAGAGCGTGTATATTTCTGTACACAGACTAAGGTATTATTAACCCCATTTGCCAAAGCACCTTCAGGATAGGTGCTGTTAGATATAAATCGCAGAACCTCCAGGATGCTTTGTCTTCCATCAGTCCTAACACGCTTTTCATGAGCTGGACTTTGCTCTGTGTCCAAGTAATGGAGGTCACCTCAGCAAGCTGCTACACACTTATTTCCTCCTCCCTAACAGCTTTGTGAACCAGCCTGAGAGAATACAAAAGAGCTCTCCAAAAATGTCACTCCTAAGCTTTAATACAAATACTCCATACCAAAAGGTAGGGTTGACATTTAGTAACAATAGAAGCATGCTCAGTTGTGAACCAGTACCTTTCACTTCTAGATATAGTACCATTTTATACTGAGCTTGCAGATTTATAAATGGCGGGCTCCTTAAAGGGCCCATATAGGTGTTGTTTTTTTTTGGCGTTTTTGGGATAATCTTTATTTAAGAAAAATACAAATATATTCATCTTACATCCATGTCAGCATGCTGTACCTTTAGCTAAATGCTAACAGGAGTGTGAGGTCATTAGTTATAAAGCAAATATGGGACAAATTAAAAGCTATTTAAAGAGGACAAGAATGTTAGTACCAAATCTTCTCTTACAAATGTGAACCTTGCGGAGGTGCTTGATGAAGTCAGAGGATCTCAATCACATCATGGTCCGTTGCCTTGCTTTCATGGCTGTCTGTGTAGATGCAGGGAAAATCCATCTAGCAATTGTTGAGGAACTGTGTTGGATACTTGTGGTGATAGATGCTGTTAGGGCATCTCCCAAGTCATTGGGCAACCTACACATAGAGAGGATCCCAAGATGAATCCTGAGATGAGCTTTTATGGAGTGAAATTAGTTCATAATGGTTATATGGCATCCATGGTAGATGAATGTGGTAAAATCATATAAGGGCTGTATGAGCAGGAGGACAGCTGACCCCTGCAGAAATACATCTGATCCATGGCGGTTAGGTCATGCATGCATGCACGCTCATTTGTAAGCAAAGAAAGTTTTTTGAACATGACAATGACCACATCTCTCAGGTAGAGGGTAAAAATCTGCAGGTAAAGTATTATTGTTTGTGCAAAGTTTAGTCTGTGCATGTCGTACAAATCCCTTAATATTTGTGCATGGATTCAAAAACCCTTTAGCAAAGTACCCAAAGTTACTCAGAAACTGTTCAATACATTTGGAAACCATGTAAAACACATATATAACCATTATGAGACTAATTTTACCCTTTAACTTCTATTGTAATTTGGCAGTCTGTTGATAAAGACATGTCTCGTACATATGTTGAAAAGTTTCTATTGTGCACAGTGGTCAACAAAAGAACATTGCCATCATTGACCAGATACATGCAAAAATAGAAAGTTGAAACTCAAGGCGCATTGTTTCCCCAGCACTGACTTAGAACCTGTCTCAATATCCGGTCTCAGTCACACTTTTTATTTGTACACCATTGCTGCCACTACATAGTTGTTGTTTTTTTAAAAGGCCCCACTGGGGAACGGAGAAGAAAGACTGAAATGACAAAAGAAGACAAAGGGAAGCTTCAGTCAGCATAAGAAGAATATTGTAACAATAAGCCTGCAGGAAATTAATGTGAATGCTTGACAATGAGAGAGGTGAAAGACAGAAATTAAACAAGGAGGAGATGAGCAATTGGAAGAATAGGAAAAAAGAAAACTTGATGGAAAAGCATCAGGGGAACACTGACAAGTTTTCCTTAAAGCCTTTAACACTTGTGACTCCAGGGAATAGTGCAGGCAGCGATAAAAAATCATTGAGCCTACATGCGCTTCTGGATCAGGGTTGTAGCCCTGCAGGAGCAGAAGGGATCACTATCAATCTCTTCTCCCTCCATTTCCATTATATTCACTAATATTACCCATTCTGTCATGTGTGTGGTCCCTTAGCTGTCAGATCAATCCATACTACTTAAATTAGAGTGCTGAGCATTTTTCTGGCTGGGTTTGTCAGTTGTTTGTGTTAACAAGCAAAGGTGGTTTGATTTTCAAGTCGATTTTATTTAACCATTTAGGCGCGGCACGACAGGCTGCAAACAACAAAATGAAATTGTAAAATTAATTGGTCGGTTGTTTTTGACTACCTTATAAAGACTGAATGGTATCATCCAAATGTGTCTCATGTGGAGTCGTATTTCAGCAAGATTTAGAAAAAAAAAAAAGTCTCTCGAGCTTAAAAAAAAAGTCTGCACTATGTTCATTATCCATATGCAAATAAGAAAAATCTTAAATTTGAGCGCACTTCTTCAAATGTTTTTTTTATTAGTGCTGTTTTTTTTTATAGAATACAATCTTGAAGGCATCAATGCTGCTGAGTTATGTTTTAATCAAAAAGGATTACACATTATTGGCCTCCTGAGGTCATCCAAAATTATTTTCAGACAACAGTTGTGTCTCGTCAAAAGTTAATTGGTGGCTAATTGTGTTTACAGCCCACTTGAGACCATCAGTTATGTGCTGAGGTGATATTGGCACACAGGAAACAGCCCTACTAACGTATTGTACATTATGGACATTCTTTTATTACTTGATGACATGAGGTTCAGTTGGTCTGAAAAGTTTCAAGATGCTTTTTAAGCTTCCTCAAGTGAAGGTTCAAAAACCATTAAAATTAGCAATAAAAACGTTTCCCCTTAGGATCGCTTCATGGAAGATAGAAAGTACGGAGTTCACTATGCTGGATGGAAGTTCACAAGAATAGGCTTGAAAATCAACATTGAAGGGGAGCTCAGATTCGAGGTAATGCAGTACAACTGAACTTTGGCAGATTTTGGCACTGTGGCACCCCGTAACAAAGACTAATTAGGCATCCATCTTACATCCTGATCTGTCCGCAGTGAGTAAAGCCAGTCCGATGTTGACTCTTGAATTATTATCTCTTGCTTTCTCACTTTCCTTCTTTCCTTTTCCTTCCAAAACAGTCAGTGTGTTAATATCCAGTTGCTGACATGTGATGTGGTTCTGGAAACCTGGAAACCGAAAGTTGGGGAAGCACAGTTTCTCAACAAACACATGTTAACATCAGTTACAGGGATCTGTGTATCAGTCCTCCATGGAAGCTCTACAGCAGATAACTCCAGGGATGTGAAGGAAGCTGCTTGGGTACAGAGCTGCAGCTGTTTGTCCATTTGTTTAAGTCCCTTTGATATTCACATGCAACACCTAAACCGAACTGACTTTGCTTGTGGTACGGTAGCACTGCCACTTCAAACCTGCTGCATTTTTTTCTGGAGTTTGCAGCCTGTACATTATAGCTCTTTTTATAATCCCAGTTCATGCAAGTTAGATGTGAGTGTGAACAAGCATGATCGTCTGTGACTGTCTATTAACCCTGCACCAGACCATCCCACTCGTTTAATGTCAGCTGGGACAAGCTCCAGACTCCAATTCCCCCCTCCAAGTTAAATTGGTTATAGGCAGGCGATAAAGAGTTTGACTTGGACCACAGAGGGAAAGAACAGCAGCCAACAAGCACTCAGCATATGTGTGAACTCTGTCAAGACCGATGGAAAAGCTCCAAGCGGTGACCTCAGAAAGATGGTTGAGCGACTGCCAAGAGCGTTCAAAGTGGTTATCAAAGCAAAACTATGTGTAATTTCATATTTTTGATGTCTTAAATTATTCATGAATTATAGGTAGATTGAACGCTGAGCTATTTCCAGAGTGTTGACCGGTACAGTGTGTGGTATTCTCTTGATACTTAAGTCATCTCCAGCAATTAAGTTCTGAAAATTATTTTAGCATTTCAGCCAATCATAAAATATACTTTCATGTGTGCAATGTTGCAAACCCTGCTTCATGATTAATTTCTGTACAAGCCAAAAAACCCATTGCAGCAAACTTCTTCATCTTGTAGCCTTTGCAGCCTCCATAAATCACACAATGATTACTTTCTGACTTGCTGTGTACAGTTAAGTTGCTCTGTCCAGTCCCAACCCAATAAACCCAGAAGCACAGGGGAATGGCAGCTCACATAATGAGAACAACTATTGGCTTGTTTCATTTCGTCACATTAGGTGGAAGCTGCCACTGATTCGGAGTCTGAAAGCAAAGGCTCGCGGGAGTACCACTCTGTTGGGATCCAGGTGGAGGATGACAAGAAAGGGTGAGCTAATGGCTCTGAGATTTTAACTGCATTATAAAAAATGATGTCTTTGATGTTTGATCTCACAGCTATGACTGCTATTATTTGTCATTTTGTGCACATTCATCCATGCTTTTCAACTCTTTGCTCTGCAGACAGGGAAGGTTCAAACGCTCCAACAGTGTGACTACAGCTGTGCAGGCTGACCTGGAGCTGGAGGGCTTTCCCACCATGGAGGACAAGGCCCTGCAGTTTGGTGGGGGCTTCCAGCGACACTCGGAGCCCAGCACACCTACTCAGTATGGGGCTGTGCGGACTGTCCGTACCCAGGGCCTCTTTAGCTACCGTGAGGATTACCGCACCCCTGCTGAGCCGCCCAGTCCTCGGGAGACCACCGGTGATACCACCTGGCAGCTAGAACCCCCCTCTCCTCGGGAAAGTGCAGCCTCATCAGTTGAGTCTGGGAGGGTGTCCCCCTCTCTACGGAGGGATGGGAGCTGGTTCATGCAACTGCTTCACAATGAGACCAAGAAGATGGAGGGATGGTGTAAGGAAATGGAAGCAGAAGCCGAGGAGAATGACATGTCAGAGGAGAGTGAGTGTCTGTCTCAGTGCTTCACTCATCGTAATACAGTAAATGTGTGACACTATGTCCGTTGAACTGATATAATGTGTGTGTTTCAGTTCTGGGTAAAATCCGAAGTGCAGTGGGAAGTGCTCAGCTGCTCATGTCTCAGAAATTCCAGCAATTCTATTGGCTGTGTCAGCAAAACCTGGTAAGACATGATTATGTTTTAGGCACACTGACTCTTTGTTCCGGGCTCTCCATTCCCTCTGTTTGATTATCCATGACCACAAAGGCGTAGCTGCAAAAAAGATGGGGTGTTGTTTAAAATAAACAAAAGTGGGACAGGGCTGTCATGTTCATACTCCAAATAAACACTGTTGCTTTTTCTCAGTTTCATAGCAACATTTGACCAATTATCAAGTCCAGATCAGACTTTTATTAATGTAAGTGTATAACTTTTCCCAAAATGCATAAATCACATCAGCTGTATGTGAAAAGATGAAAGAAAACTCAGAATAAAATATTCTTCAGAACACATTTAATGCTTTATCTGCGACTAACAAATTGGATCAGAACTCTCTGAATTCATCATTGATTGCCAGTGTTGCAGCTTTCAGCAGTCAATAGCCATCCAGCTCATCTATATGGCTATTTTGAGATGAGCACTGTACCATGGACGTGTATCTTAGTCTTTAGGTTTAAATAGACAGCAGCCGCTCTGCAGCCTGTGCACCAGATCCTTATGTTTCCATAGTTCCCAAGTTATTTTATTGATCTCAACCAAGTACCCAAAATTTCAAAGCTGGGGGTTATGAGAGACAGTTTTGCTGTTTTTGCAACATGCAGCAGGAACTGCACATTCGGAGGGAATGGGAACTGCAGAGGGATTAAAACCAACCTCAGACCAAGTCAAGCACTTTTTCCTACTTAAGGAGACAGAATTATTCACATTTAGACAACAACTTTTTCTCCTACCCTGACAACACTAAATCCATATGTAAAGATATTTGATTTATACTTTGGTTTTGTTTGTGCAAGGCCCGAAAATTAGAGGCTTAAAAACACTTCTCATCTTGTTTCATCAGCCGGCTTCTCTTCAACCCTGAAAGTCTGACTGAAAATGCTTCAAAGACAGACGCTGTGCGTGGAGCTCTTCTCTGGGAGGAGCTCCAGGATTTAATGCGCGCATTGACACAGCCAGAGCTTAAAACTCTCGACTCTTACTAAATCTGCCAGCTCTGGATATTGGAAACCTTAAGACTTTTGAGACAGTTTGCGGAACATCACGTTCAAGGGGTCAGAAAAAAGCTGATGAAATGCAGAGGCAGTCATTTGGTAATTGCAGATAACAGGCGCGTGTTCTGATCCAGGCTTACCTTATATCATGGACATTATGACATATAAAATCTAGGGTAATTTGATCATTTCCATTGCGGTATAAAATCGATTTATTCTAATCCCATAATACTTAACAATTATCAAAGCAAAATACAGGCTTGCTGTAGGATAAAAAGGTCTGCTTTCATTCAAATTTTGCCACGTTTACTATTTATGGGGTCATAATGAGTTTAATTTAATTTGAGATCATCCCTCAGTTTCCTTGATGTATATAATTTTGCAGTAGGGTGACAAGTGCAAACAAACACCAAATTGTTTCAAAGACAGCTAGGAGCCAAAATGAACTGGAATCATGGGAATAATGCAATAACTCACCCATGACGACAGCGTGGAAAATGCCAGACACTTCTATCAAACTGTAAATCTTTTGAACCATCAGACAGGAGCAACTTTCAGCAGCCACCACATCTAAATGTCACAAGGTTTAGCGCATGAGTATCTCTGGGTGTATTGAACTGACACGAGTCATCACAGATGTTTATTAAAAATGGCTGCTCATTTTCTCATATCTGGGCTGTGACACCGCAGATTCTGTTGTTTTTACAGGAAGCAGGAAACCAAACTGATTTATTGTTATTATCAATAGTTCTGCTACCTACAAATTGTCTTACATTAATTACATTGTGGTTTTACAAAAACCTTGTTTAACTGTATTTGTGTTGCTTTAACATTTAGACTATTTTGTCTCAAAAGATTTCTTTTGAGCATAAAGCTGTTCTCCTTGCAGCGGTTTTTGCATTTCTTTTTAATGTACATGGAAATAACTGAAGGTCTTCGGTATTGTTTCCCTAATTATAAAACACAATGACGCTTCTGTCAGAAAAGACTGATTTGAAGGGAAGAAAGTGGAGCAGAAAGTGCATTTATATATCTAATATGACTCATGACTCATTAAAACCTGCAGCAAGCCAGTTTTGGAGACAATGGAACGCCTCTCAATCAGATGTTCTTTTCATCTCAGAAATAGAGTGATGAATAGGACTGAACTGACAACAGCAGTTTATTATTTCAGACCTCATTCATAAAGATATGCTAGAGTTTTTCTCCATCATAAATTGTTATACTTTGTTGCAACCAAAAGCCCCTAAACTGATGTTCAAAGTGAAGTCTAAAGGAGTCTGATGAGGACATCTAGTGGATCTTAGCTGAAGTGCAGTATCCAGAGTTCCCTGCATGTGTACAAATGAGACATTAAAGGTAGTACAGAGGATTTTCCAGGTCTGCGACAGTTAGACTAATTTTCAAATAATACATGCACATGAGACCGCCTCCTTCCCCGCCTATCCTCCTATGAAACGCGTCCTCCTACTACGCAAAAACTAGAGAGGTTGATTGACGTGCCAACGTCCAATATTAAATGGCTAGTGGTCGTTTTGTCTTGGCTACTGTTTTTTGGGCCCCACCACGTCCACACTTTATAGTTCTTTTTACTTTTTTTTTTTTTGTTTTTCATAAGAACGCGACTGCTATATATCTCTCCAGCAGGTTTTAACAAAGATTAAAATTTTGTTAAAAATGAAAAATCCTCGGTACCACCTTTAAAGGTGATATATAGAACTTTGTTATAAAAACGGATATTTTTTAAACAACAATACACCCACAGAACGTCTAAAGGGGTGTAGAATAAAAGTGTTCCTTTTGGTGAAAATTAAATATTTTGTCCAAAAATTATATATATTTTTTTTATGGGTTTATGGGTCTCTCAGCCAACAGCATCAGGCCGTTGATGTCAGGCACGTGATGCCAGATCGTTTGCTAATCCGCTTTTTGCGATCTAAACATGTTTTACAAGGTGATTGTTGCAGTGTGTAATGGCTTCATATGGCACGTAAGTAAGAATCCGATACATTACCACGTAAGACTCCTTGCTTGACATCACGGCAGACGATATAATCACGGTTTCTGCCCCACAGACATTTGGCGAACCTGGCAACCGTCTATAGATCACCTTTAACTGCCTCTTTTTTTATCCTATCCTGTAGGACCCCAGTGCCATGCCACGACCCACCTCTCAGGACCTGGCTGGGTTCTGGGACCTGCTGCAGCTCTCCATTGATGACGTCAGCATGAAATTTGATCAGCTGCAGCAGATCAAGAACAACAGCTGGAGGCCCATAGACAGCCCAGAAAAGAAGGTGAGGTGTCAGTCAGCCTCCAGATGCTACTATAGTTTCAGCATAAAACCCTAAATACTCTGGTTGCTGTAAGATATATGAAAATATTATTAGTAAAGATTGTGCAACCATGTAGTAGTTACTGTCTCTCCATCCTGCAGCCACCAGCTCCTGTACCAAAGAAGATAGTTCGACAAAGAAGTGCAGTGACTAGGGAGAAATCCCTGGACCTCCCAGACAGACACCGGCAGGAGGCTCGTCGACGGCTCATGGCGGCCAAGCGGGCAGCCTCCTTCCGGCAGAACTCAGCCTCAGAACGAGCGGACAGCATCGAGATCTATATTCCAGAGGCTCAGACTAGACTTTGAGAAGATGTAGGGTCAGGGGCCGACACGTGTCCCTGCTCCCACGCTCTAACAACTCTAAAACTAGCCTTTTTTCTAGACTGCTACTCTCTCTACTCCTAATTTATCCATCTGTTGTCTGATAGCCATCCTCAGTGCCCATCGCTAACAACACTGGACTGCAGGATGTGCCAAGGCTCTTCTCACATTGTATGTCTGACATGGATTGGATGAGTTGTTGTCTTGGCTTGCTGGGGATTATGATACCCAACCTACAAGCTCTCTCATGTCCTGGATGGGTATGTCTGTCGTTTTTCAGCATTTGCAAAGTGCCATTTAAAAAGTGCAGCTTTGATAACCTACCAGCAACCAGGCCTTTGAGCTAAAAACAAGTAAATATGTTTATTTCAAGTTGTTCAAAAATGGTCAAAGTTAGTAATCCTTGAGTATTTTTCAATCTTTTAGGATTACTTTTTGTTTCTGTACTCTTTTAGAGGGTTAATCAAAAGCTAAATATCATTAATTTGTTGTTCAAGTTCAAAACTCTGAAAAGTGCCAATGCTTGAAATACCTCAACTATGTGCACGTGGCACCGGTCGCCCATTCAAGGTTATTCAGGCAGCCCTTAATAAGCTCTGGACTGGTCAGTGTTGAAAAATGCAGCTTTCTACCCAATCTGGTTGTAGTCTTACATTAGTCATGGTCTGGATTGGTGGAGGAATGACATCTGTCAGCCCATCAAAGTGCACCTTTCACACAACGTTCCTATAGATCTCATGCCCCTGTTGCCAACTTTCAGACATTTACTTGAAGCTAAAAACATGCAAGTCTTGTGCCAACATTTTCATCATGTCAATGCAGTAGAGAAAAAAAAACTATGAAGGTTTGTGTAACTCTTTAGATCAAAATGTGTAGACAAATGCACTTATGCACTTATTACAATTCTCTCTATTTCCAAGGGAAATGTACATACCCAAGTTCACAATAGTACTGTTGTATTTTTTAATTGTGAATGGGAAGATCATGCTTTTTTTTCCCCCTTCATGCCAGCTGCTTGTCTGCCCTCATTATTGCTTTTGAAAAATCTGCATTTGTTGCATACATGCAGAGGACTTGAACATGCACATATAATCACGCCGCTGTGTTTTCGTCTTTGCTCTGCCCCTTTAAAGCTGGGCCCTCAGCCGCAGTTAATGAGAAATGATAGAAACAACCACCAAAACATAAACCAAATATTTGCATATGACTTTCTTTAATCTAAGAAATGCCTCCTAATTTTGAAATTTCTTGAAAAGTTCTATGGTTGTGGA
>JAPMNP010576901.1:0-10302 GCA_029874935.1 Atherina boyeri | reverse complement strand
CCCCAAAATCCAAATGAATGGCCAACACAGTAAGTGGAAGAAAAACTCTTAATGACTCAGTTTAAGAGGGGGAAGAAGTGTGAGGCTGGAGAGCATCCATCCACACACCATGTCTTCCTAAGTCTCTCCATCATGCACAACATGTAAATCTAATCCCTCCAACACTTCCTCACATGTCTGGTACGACGGCATCAGCGGCTACCTGATTTTATCCACAGAAACAACGAGTTGCTGCAGGATTAGTGAAGTTGCCCGTCTGAGCAGCACGAATCCTGTAACGCAATCCACCGCCTTTCTTCTGGGAGCAATCGCAAGAGCTGCTCTGTGACCCAATCAATGTTTTTTCATATATCACACCCTGAGCCAGGAGTGGCGACAAGGCTCTAATGATGATGGGGAAAAAAAAAAAAAAAGATGAAAAAAGGTGTCTACTTGGATAAGCAGCGCAGACGGCAGCCTTTGATTTATCTGCAGCAAAAAGCAGCCAAACGCAAAGTCATTTGACTGATTCCAAAATCGTATCAGGAGGACAGCGCTGTGGCCTCTGCTGCATCTTTAACCATCGCTGCATACAGACGGAGGACTGAAAATCTCTCAACCATGATCTGCTTCAACATCTACATCAAAAAAGGATGAGGCAGAACAAAGTCAAATCCTCCAGGAATACCTGAGAACAAATGCAGGCAAATCTCTCGAACACATCACATTCTACCATTTTCCTAAAATACAGCCTTCATGCTAATGACGGCCTTCCTGCCTGACAGATTACAGCCTTTAATTGTAGTGACGGGTGCAGCATGGGACAGATTTTTTTCAGTTCTTTTTTTTTTTATATAACAGCAATACCAATGTCACAAATGGTTCTCTGGTCCATTCATCTTTTAACTCTGGACCAAATGAGGCTCTTTTCTAAAAGCAACCTGTGCACTAATTAAAAAATCCAAGGCATCTCCCGACCCCTGGGCCTGTTGGCCTGGTTTGGCTGGAGCCGTTGTTAGAGCCCTAGCAGCCTCAACCAGGCTTTAAGGCAGAGCAGATTTGGCCCGGGCTCAGCTTTCTCAGTACAGATTCAGAATGTAGGCGTCGTCGGCTGTGCCGGGTGATTATGCCCACATGTCTGTCAGGGATCTGTCCATTTCCAGGCTGATTTCTCAGACTCCGGTAAAAGGTGGAGTGATGGACGGACGTGAAAGCAAACGACGGGAAGGGGTTGACGCTGACACAGTGAAAGCGACCCAATTCCTCCCTCTTAAGCTGATTGCTGTACGTGTCTGGACTGTGCCATCCAGTGTGTTTGCTCCAGGTAAATACCCACTCAATCTCCTCTGCCTGTCCTACTGGGCTCCATCCCAGAGCTTTCTCCAACTGAATAGCTCACCCTCAGTCAATCGTCAGAGAGCACGCTCAATCGGTTCTCAAACTTTCTCTTCCCAAGGAGTCAAACATGTACCCCACCTCTCTAATTACAGATGCTATGGGAGCCTTTTTCATTTTTAACACTTCAAAAGAACATTTTTCAGAACTCAAACACAAAGGGGTTTTAGTAGACTCCTTCCCTCCCCAGTGTGCACAAAGGCACATGGAGAAATTACTCCATTTAGAGCAGACATGATTAGTCCATTACTTGATTAAAAAATTAATTACCAACCATATTAATATTAATCTCATACCACTTATTAATAAGCTAATTGAAGCATAGCCCAGCTCCATCTTCCACTTCAGTGGAGACGATTTCTGTGTTTCCTTCTCTTATATTCAAGTCAGTCATTTTTAGGATTTAAGTTTTCTAAAAATATCTACAGGAGCTCCATGAAATAAGATTTGTTTTGACCACACAGACCACTTAGAAAAGACTGGGCCGGTTGTAAGTGTTTGGGAACAATCACATCAAATAAAAATGGCCACATAGCAGCGTTAACTTACAGGGAACAGGAACTTTTTGACCTCCTCCATGGCGTGTGCCATGCGCAGGTAAGCGTCCGGCACAGGGGCGAACACCTCGATGAACACGTGTAGCTCCATGGACAAGTGGGCGTACTTTGGCTCGCCGCCTTTCCTCAGTTCCTCCTCCTGAGGGAAGAGAAACACTGTGTCAGCAAGCCAGAGGAAGCATGTAACTAACACAAAAATTAAATCATGCAAGAAGTATTCACATGTTATCTGCCTGAGAAGGCATGGAGGCAAGGCGTGGTGTTTCCTTCCTCCATCAGACCGGCAGATAACAGATTTAGCAGGCTATGCTTAAGATTCCTGGAACAGATGTGCAGTGTATGTGGATGCCCTTGGCTTTGTGTTAACGTTAACATCTGGGCTCCCTGCCTTTTATCTCTCTGAAGCAAAGCCCAGATGTGTTTTTACCTCATGTACCTTTCAAACAAGTGTATAACTCGAGGTATGTGTGTAGTACCTTGGCTTTGTCTCTCATAGATCCTTTGCCCAGCACAGAGATCTTGGCTCCAGTCTCCTCCTGCAGACGTTTGATTGTATTGCCCTGAGGTCCCAAGATCTTCCCCACAAAATTGAACTAAGAGAAAAACAAAGAAAAGGCAAAATTAGAGTCAAAACAGGCTTAATACCCAGAAAACTGAAGGATAGATTGCCGTCAGGGATCCTTTCGTACATACTGCAGCCTTCAGTGGTAGATTTACTTGAGTCGACATCAACCCCGGAGGGTTACAATGCCATCAGCTGATGTTCGCTACAGTCATGCATGCAACTGAGCAAGAACCCCTTGTAATATAAAGCTGGGATCTTTTATTTCCTCAAACTCTCAACAAAGTAATAACCATGTCTCACAATTAGCTGTCACCGCTAGCAACGGATAGTAGAAAGCTGCCCTAAAACAAAAAAAAAAAAAAGGGAAAATTCTTCCCAGGGTTGTGAAAGTGGCACAAATTAGGTCCATCATCCCTGACGCTGTTGTGTCGTGCAGACACTGAAACCAAGTCAGGGAGATCAGACGGCTGTCACAGCCCCAGAGACCGCTGTCATTTATCAAATTGATCCTGTTTGTTGTGAGAAGGATCTATTAGTCTAATTCTTACTAATAAAAATCAAGCAGATTACACCCATTTTTGACTCGCTTAGCCAGCCAGAGCCAAAATGTGCAACCTTAGACAAACTTATGCAAGCACATTTAACGGCACAGAAATTCGGCATCACGCAGCTGGTGATGCGTTTTCTGAGTTTCACAGGGCAGATTATCATATGCATCCTTAATCAGACGTTTACCCCTGAAAAAAAAAGAGAAAAAGCAAATGCAGCTAAATAAATACTCATGGGGTCACAATGAAGCAAAGTTAGGCTTCACTTTCACTGAACAGAATATACAGCTACTCTAATTACAGCTAAATTAACATTTTGGTCCATTTGGTGAAATTTTAAAATGTCAGTATGGGCTGTAATTATAGTCTGGAGCTTATAGAGCAAGAGTTGAGGAGTAATTTGAGACTCCCAGGTAACCCCTGGCTTTGTGTAATTGAAACACAGCAGCAGAGTAAAATTAAATCAAGAGGAGTTCACAGAAGAAAGAAAAAGAAATGAAAAGCAGGGCAAAAAAGGCTCACCTTCGGGTACTGTTTGACAGGTATGAGCACTCGCTCCTTAAGTTTGATGTTCTTTGTTGTGAAAAGGTCCAGGTAGGTCTCTGCCTCCTTTTTAGTCTCTCCTTTCTGGAGTCTATCGATTTCTAGAAGACAAGAGGTTTAAAAAAAGAAAAAAGAAAAAACACACATTATACACTGAGAAAAGAAAAAACATCAGTTTCAATTAACCAAAAAGTGCTTATTTTACCATTTCAAAACTATCACAAGGAGTTTCATAGCTTAATCTGTTGTTCACAAGTTAAATTACCCAACTTTGTTAGAGTTTAACACAGACATCCATGCTTGTTTTAGTTCACAAAACATTTGTTTTTTTTACACCATGCAAAATAAACACACCTTGACATTATGTCATTGTAGTGGTCTCAAAAAGGGGTCAAGGTATAATAATCTGGATTAATGGCTTTTTTCTGTTACAAAAAGCAGAATATCCTTTGCGTTTTAACTGCTGATCTCAAAACAAAAATGATCCGACATGGTCCTTTTATAAAGAGTAAGCCTAATCCACCGTCAACATACCATTAAAAACTGTTTATACACTGTTTTAAACAGCATTCTGAGATAATTTCCTTTCCCTCTACATCTCCACCATGGAGCACAGCAGTGGCAGTGTTTTCACCCCCTCAAACCACCACCTCTCTCCTGGCCCTGACATGTCCTGAGTCTGCGATGTGCAAACACGTCAGCTACACCACAGTCTACCAGCTGCAGATCCAAGGGAAGCTTCGGTAGACGTTTCACCAAGACCAACTCGCAGCACATCCTGACACGCTTTGTCATACTCGAAATTCCAGACATGTAGCCTAGATTTTTGCATATCCTGTAAGACAAACACGCCAACTAAAATTATCAGCCAGGCTTCCTGAGATGCTGGTGTGGAGCAGAAAAATATAGACTAAGCTTTGAGCAGAGGTTCACAACCTCACAGGCAACAGCAGACAAAACTAAATCACTTCAGTTTGTCTATGAGGATGTTTTTTTATACATTTAAAAAGCATCATTGAAATGGTCTTGTTAAACCAAGCAGCACTTGTGACCTTTTTTTTTTTAAAGAGGTCTGTTGATACATTATTTTACATCCAGTCAAAATGTATGACATTCAATGTCATTTGTAAGTTTTTAAAAATTATATATAATTTTTAAAAACTTGCAAATTTAGGATAAGGTTGCAGAGGAGACACAAACACGTTGTTTTTTTGTGTGTGTTCTCTCGAGCACGGCTACCACTCAAGTCCCGGATCTACCACAGCTGCGACTGCCCCCACTAAGAGCACTGAAACGGCGGGAGAAACCGAGACTCCGGGCTGCCTGACACCGTTATCATTAGGCCGCCTTTCTTGCTTTCTTCGGGAAGCTACCCGGGTTTTTATACACACATTCCCAACGTAATTGTCAAGAGTAAAAACAAATACGCCGACAACAGACTGTCCAGAAAAACAGTTACAAATGTAAAACTTTGAACTGCACGAGCGACCCCCCCTTTCCCTTCATAGTGTGATAGGCATCAGCGACATGTCGCAGCTGCGCGAGGGGAAGCATATTCAGCAGTGCATGTGAAGAAATAGTGTCTCCCTCTGTGACGCCGTTAAAGCTTAAGGCTGTTTACCGTTTCCGACACGTTTCATTAACTAGCGTTTAACTTACTCCCGCATGCATCATGCGCGCCATGTTTTAATTACTGGGCAATGAGGGGGGGCTTTATATCTGTGCTGCGGTCACGGGCCCGACACAGTTCAAGTCCCGTCCGCAAGCATGGTGCTAAATGCGCCCAGGTGAGCTTTTATTTGCTCAGAAAATTAAATGTTTCTCTCCCCCCAATTTGCGTCTTTGCTTTGACTCAAGACGCAATCAATCCCGTGAAAAGGCACAGAAACAGAAATAACGGCGCTTTACCTGCGTTTAAAAGTTTCATGGCGTGCGTGAATGACGAGTCCAGGCTGTCCTTCTCCGCCAGAAGCTCGGGAAGATATTTATCGTCGTTCTCCATCTTGTTGAATTCAAAGCCGTAAGAGGAGGAGGGGGGAGTCAGTATGGATGCAACAAGAAAAGCGTAAAAACTCCAATAATGGTAGAAGAGGAGAAAAAGGAAAAAGTAGTCCGGTTATGTAACTATAGAGCGCGGCGTATCCCCTGTGCAGACGGAGCTTTGCATGTGGCTACCGGCCGTTTTCTGGGTCGGACGGGTCCGCAAATTTGCCTCGTGGTTTCCAAACCGGCTCGTCCCCTCTTGTCAGCAGCGCTGGCTGGTTGGAAATGGGAGAACAAAAGCCGTACAGAGAGTAGAAGAGAGCTAGACTCTAACAGACGGAAATGAGCTCAGAAGTACGTAGTTGTCCGGATTGACACCGCCTACTGTGCGCCTGTGTACGCCTCTAAGCTCCACTACCCCAATCCCACTTTTGACTGGTTTTGGTTTGAAACGCGGACGCCGTACTGCCTTAATACAAATGTCTAGAATACATAAGTGTTCGACGTTTTTAATATTGAATTCACTTTAAGGGAAACTCCTAATGAAACTTTTTTTTAAAAAAATATTTCTGATCATGAGTAGACTATCATACTTGAAGAGCGAAAAGATTAATGACCATATATGGTAATATAACGTCACTTTAGGTATCACCTTAGATGTTTAACAAGTTTAGTAGAATAAAAGTTACAAATTATGTATTTAATTCATATATAACCTATATTTACCAAGATTATTCTCAGAAATCTAAAATAAATCAGACTAAAACAGTGCTCTTACAGCTTTGTAGAGAGTAATTATGGTGTCATCATAATATACAGATTGTATAGAGAGTAATATGTATTGAATTGCCATGCACTGCTATATGAGACCTTTTCTCACAAACTTTGATTAATGAGTAAACAAAAGTCCAGTTAAGTCAAGCCCCCTTGAATGAGTGGGGCTTCCATGTGAGGCTCTCTATTGCCCCTTAGTGGTAGTCCTGACTATGACAGCTAAGTGACTGAGTGAGCAGAGACTCATACTTGCTCTAATCATTCGTTTTCCTCTCATCGGTGTATTGATTAAGAAATGCTTACATGTGAGTGAGAAGCGTAGTAAGGAGAAAGTCTCGTAGACACATCTTAAGGATTGATTTCTCCCACTCAGCCTGTGGTAATGAACCCACTGTGCTATTCAGTGAAGCACAAGGGGGTCAAAGGTTAGAGCTGGCCTATGCATACAAAGTAAGAAAATACCATTTCCTCTAGGTTGGGTCTTTAAGATACACAGAGGTGTGCCTTATGTGCAGCCGGATGCTCTTTGAGCAATGAGCAAAAAAAAAAAAAAAAACTGCTGGTGATTTGTCAGTCCACCGCTGGAGTGAAAACTATTACGATCGACCGCAGGTGTACCCAGGCATGCATCTGCTCAAAACAAACGAAGGCAAAAATTGTCTGCAATAAACACTTATGGGAGACCAAAGACCCACTCTAACTATCAGCGCTCAGTTTGATCTATCTAAGACCATTACAGTGTTATTAGTGTTGGGGGTTGCAAGGTTGTTCTGACTCCTCTTGTCATTGACAGAATGAATTGCCTGTGAGCTGAATTTCAATTGGCTCATAAAAGGAAGACTTGCTTCTCGTGGCAGGTGGAGGAGTTCCAATCTGATAGCTTGCGCGTTTGCCTTCTGCTTATGTGGGTCTCCCCTTGTCCCCTAACATACAGGACCACAGTCTGGGGTAAACAGGGGCAGATGGAGGGAGGTAAACACTGGGGTTAGGCTAATATAAGCTGCCACTATCCCAGATCTTTGCATATGACAATTTTTCATGCATCACAGCTTTCAAAAAAAGGGGGGAAAAAAGAAAATGGCAAGGATTAAGTGCCCCCCCTGAGTTTTATCCTTGTTAGAGCAGGGGAGCCAGCATTTAGAGCATCATGGGGGTGTGAAACTCCTCTAAAAGTCAAACTAATGAAATTCATAGCAGCTCCTTATGGCAGGTGCCACTACCATTTTACAAAGTGCATAATAAGACTAAAAGCATCACCCTCTGTGAAGATGTGGGCACAGCTGTTTAGTATCTGTTTAGCTTAGATCTAAATTCTACCACTCAGTGCTGATGTTTAGCAGGTTTAGCTTATAAGTTTGACTTGTCAGTATGACTTGCAACAAACTGGCGAACTCAGGGTGCACCCTCCCTTTTTTCCAGTAGCTGCTGGGATAGGCTCCATTCCCCTCTGTGACCCTGCATTGGAGTAAGGATGGATGGACTTGTCAGTATTTTTACTAAAATTCATCCTAAGGAGGACATGAATACAATGTGCGAACCAACCATGCAATCCATCCTAAAATCCACAAATTTAAGTCAAAATCATAAATTCACATTGTGACAGATATGGGTCAGGCTATAACCAGCCCAACCAATGTATAAAGTGTGATTTTACTGTTTATAGGGAAAATCCGACAGCTGCCGACGTTAAATGGAAAGTCAGGAAATAATTAAAGTCAGTAGGAGTTATCCTCCGAAGGCCTTGAATGTCTCAACAAAATGTCATTGCAGAGCATAGCTGTGGCAACATTTAACCTGAAACCACAAATGTCAGCCTCTGGTGGTACGAGAGAAAAGGTCAAGGGATCACCAAAGTAATAGGATAAAAGAAAATACCAGTCCACTTAGATGTGGAGATTTTACTGGGTGGGCAAAACTTGTGACCTGACTCTTGCACCATGCTTGGTTAAAAGTATTCCATCTCATGCTGGAGTAATGGTGGCCTTAATGGCAATATAATTTAAAGGCAGAATCTGTAAGATTTTCAATATAAATGTATGTACAAATAACTAAAAACATAATTAGAGAGTTAAAAAAACATATTGTTTGTCATCATTCCAAATGTGATTTTAAACGACAAAGTTATACTTTTTTCCCTACTTTTTACACTACCTTTTTTCCACCAGTAGAGTGAGTATAAGCCAATTTTTCTGCACTGGGCAGCATTTGAAATGTTTCACCTTGCCAGTCTTCACGTCGAAGAGGAAGAGCCGTGCTTGCATAGACGTTTAGACTCATCAACCTTTGTTTATGGAAAGCATCGATGAAGCCACTTCAAAATGATCAATATCCCTGCCAGCTTCTGGTTAAAAAAGTACTCTACGAGTCACAAAGCTCATTACTGCCACCTGGTGTTGAAAAGAATTGCCTTGAAACTTACAGATTCTGTCTTTAAAAATGTTTGCTAGATGTAGTCCAAGTGGGAAACCATTGTAGGTTGAATGATATCCAGTTTTAAGAGAAATGTTTTCATCCATGCACTATACTTCCCAAATGAATAATACCTTGGAACACATATAAAATGGAAGCGGGGGAGGGACGAATAGAAGGAAAAAAGGAATTTGTAAGCTTAAATCCTATAGTCCACACAATGTCAGTGGAGAGTTTTCCTATTTCTGGGAGGTTTAGGCAAGAAAGCGAGAGGCAGAGTGGAAAAGATAGCTGGGTTCCGTCTGAGGGTCACGCTCAGTTTAGCATCGCTACAAGGCCAGAGAAACCTTTTTTTCCCCATGAAAGCTTTCAGAAATGTCACACCTGCTTAGGTCTGTAACACCAACCCGCTCCCCCCTCCATCTTCCACACTCCCTACACCTCCCTCAACACTCACCTTCCCACCACAGAAAACAAGCTCTCCTTTCAACCTGTCCACCCGGCTGAAACTGCTCTCTGTTAATGTTGGTTTAGAGGAGGTGATTATTTAAAGCCCTCCAATTTGAACATGCTTTCACACTTTCTTTGATTGGCTGAATTTTGATAGATGTCCTGTGTTTCCTGAAAAAAAATAGGAAGACACAAATTTGAATTGCTGTCCTTGCTCTACTCAGAGGCAAGAGTTCAGGGGATAGCCATTAGTGAAGGTACTTACATATTCTGCAGGTACTGCTAGGGTAAGGGGAAAAAACAGGCATTGACTCAGCAGCTTAAAAATTGTAATTTACCTTATTAGGAAAGCAAAGGGTCTAAAGATCATGGCAGGTGAGATCACAACATATTTTAATTCAATGAATAATTAATTCAACATTTCAGGTTGTGTTATTCCTGACATAATTGAGAAAAAGCAGGGAAATTATTTTTTTTCTCCTGTGACGTACGCTGCCATAGAACAATTTTCTCATTGCAATTGCCTCACATTATTCAAGTTATGGAATTCCAATGAAACAAATGAAAGATTGTTATTCTTTAATATAATATATTTAAAGGGTTTAATCAGGGCTACCCTAAAAATCAGGGATGTCTAATCTCGGTCCGTCAGGGCTGCCTTCTTACAGGCTTTAGATGTTTCCCTGCTCCAACACCTGATTCGAAATTAAATGAATCTCCTCAATATTTTTTTGCCAACTTCTACCCGGGACTGTTAATGACTTATTAATCTGAGTCAGTTGTGTGAAGCAGGAAATATCTAAACCTTCAGGACAGTTGTCCTTTAGGACTGTTACTGCACATCCCTTCAGTCAGATCAGGGCATGTGTTTTGTCATTGCCTTGCTGAAAAAAGCAAGCCCTTGTCTGAAAACACTGTTATCTGGATAGAATATTTATATTCTCTATATTCAACATGGTGGCTGGACAGTTTTTTGGGGTTTTGGTCTGATCTCTTCGCTTACAGTTTTGTCTATGAGGAACCTTAAAGGTATGGCGGAGGATGTTTTACTTCCGGGTGGATCATCAAGACGATTGGTCCTCCTAAATGTCAATCATTC
>JAPMNP010576828.1:0-15757 GCA_029874935.1 Atherina boyeri | reverse complement strand
TTTGTGTGTAGAGTTTTGCAAAAATAGCCAATAGTTACAAAAAATGTGCTTAAGCAATCAGAAAAAACTGTATTAATAACAAGTATGAATGCTGTCAGTCAGGTGAAAACAACCTGCTGGAACACACGCGTCTTGTCACCGCATGCACAAAGAACAAACACATTGTTGTACACATTTGGATTTCAAGTGTTGTACTGCCAACTTCACGGCGCAGTGCTTGGATGAGTTTCCAGGTTGCGCAAAAGCAACTAAAGTCCTTGACAGCACATCAGTGAGTCAGCCAAAACATCTTTTACAAGCGCCATGTGATTCTCTCTAGTTGGCAGCAGGGAATTTTTCATATTTTAGAATTGTTGATATCAAGATAAGTTCTAGGTTTTCTCAAAGGAAAGAACAGGCCTTTTCAAATTAGGAATAAGGGATCATCATAGTCAAAGGGCATTACGTTGCATTCTTGTCCATGATTATACAGGGAGATTAAGATCACTTTCTTGTGCGCATGTTAAATACATTGATCAGAGATAAAAGTGACAGGTCAGTTTTATGACATAGTTTGTTGTGGTGCAATGTTCTATTGGGAAATCTGGGTCTGGCTTTCATGTGCTTGTTACTTTGACATATACTTTCCACCCAAATGTTACCTCTTTTCACACATGCACTTAATGTTAGAATACTAATGTCCACACCGTTCCATTTCCTGGAGATTGTCCAGCCAGCTATTCTGGAAAATTTCTGGGACCAATGCCTGCATGCAGCAGGTAAGTAAGTAAGTAAGTAAGTAAAGTTTATTTACAAAGCGCTTTTCACAGATAAAAATCACAAAGTGCTGTACAAGACAATCTTATAGGACATCACACTTTTGTGTTTCCTCACACTTGGTCATTGATATTGTGGGCAGATGTATGTATCAACAGGTAGAGAGCTTCAGCCACTATTCTCAACACTTTCTTTCCACAGCATACTTTATTTTGCATCATCTCCTGCCTCTTATGGTCTCTACTCTGGTGGCACTGTGGAGTCTTTACTGTTGAGCAAATGCATCTTTTGCATAAAAACTCACTGATAAAGGCAATTGTGAAAGTCAATCGTGAAGAAAGTCTGAACACAATTGTTTGCATATTCTCAAAATGCATGGATGTCAGTTGTAAGAAGTTAATGTGTCCCTTGCTTGTTTTCTTTTCTGTCTTCACCTTTTTCGTAGCATGATGGGTATTGCAATTCATGACTATCAAAATATGTAAGCAGACGCCTTGCAGACTTTTGCAAACAAAAAAGTGCTAATTCTAACCATATACTTTTTGCACCTAACCCTTATCATTTGCAGGTGAGAGTGCAGTGGAGTTCCTTGCTATGATTCACGTGGATGCAACGTTTTAACGCTCAATGGTGGGTGAGCCTTGTGCTTGGAAATGTAGCAACAATCTGTCACAAGATCAGAGACAGAACTAGTTACGTAATTTAATTGACGCTTAAAAAATGCCACTTGGGGAAAATTGAACCATTTTTAACTTGCCACTGCAATGTATGCTTACAAAGCAAAGCAATGGACCCAGAAGTCTATTCAGCAAGGCAAGCTGTTGCTCTATTCAAAGAGAATGAGAAGTTGAACTATTGCAGTGTCAACATGTGAATCCAGTCATTGAGAGCATGGGTTGAAAGGAAGTAGAAAAGTGCAATAACTGTTAAAAACATTATGAAAGATTAGACTTAAATGAGTGATCTCTTGCACAAAAAATGTCACAAAGGCACATGGTATAAAAACAAAAGAATCCGCACTCTTGGGGGATATTCATTGAGCTGTTTTAAATACCCCAGTTTGATAGGGAATGCACAAAATAAGCCTAATCTATCTTTCAAGCCAAAGTATCCAAAGGATTTGGTGCCCATAAGACATTACAAGACACTCTCAAAGATACGCTGTAGCTTCACCAAACATGTTTTCACCTTCACGATGAACATATAGTGTTAAAGCCTTCAAATGTAATGATTCTAACATGGTGGGAATGCCGATTGCAAGGTGTATCTTGGAGAATTGTGCATCCGGTTCTTAGATCATCTAATGGCAGAAGCTGAACCAGACACTTTTTTATCTGGTTAGAAGTTCTCCTTATAATAATTGAAAAAAAAATCCATGTTTAGTCCTTTAACTCCTGCATGTTTATACAGTCATGTATGTTTAGATGAGTCAAACAGAAGACAAATTTGGTTTCTTTGATGACGTTTGCTTCTGACTTCCTCCATTTTCATATTTTGAATCCTACTAAAACTGATAAACACTCTTGTTATGAAAGTGTCCTTAACTGCTGCAACCGTGTGTTATGGATTCAAACTGCATTACTGCCTCACAAAACAAAAAGACAAACAATATTGATTAGCTTGAGGGCATTTCTTTAGTTGTATTTGACTGCTAGGTTAACAGTAATCTACACAAAGATTTCAGTTAAATATGAAATGTCATAAATATAGGACTATTGTAGGCAGAGTGCTGTTAATAAAAAGCCTCAAGGAAACAGTGATGATATATACTGTAAATGTAAATAGTACTTGCAGCTGTAGACCGTAATAGTGCAACCTTACGACTTTCAACACTGTGGAGACATGCCCTGTCTTTCCAATATCAGCAAAATTACATCAGCAATAAAGTCCTGTGGTGTCGAGTCTAAATATGTATTTGTGAGTCAGCTTCATTGGTAAGGGCAATGGCTGCAGCTAACGTGTTTGTAGTCACAGTTGCTACTTGGATTATTGATCTTTCAACTACATTTTCCAATTGACTTAATGGTCTAAATGTGACTGTTCAATTATAGTGTTTTAATTGTCTGAGAAAAGTCCTTTTCTAATCAGTCCCAAAGCCTTTTCATTAGTGACCATTGTCACGTTTTAATTTGAAAAAGAAAAATGTTTGCTTGGAAGTTCCAAACTTTCACTTACAAGCTGTTTAAACACATTTGACCGAAGTTGGCTACAATTTATCCTTGCATGAAAACAGTTATTCGAAGCTGGCTGTATCCAGAGGTAGGTTTTCTACAAATCTAACCATCTCGGTTGTAATCTCTGGGCTTTAGATGTGCCGAAATGTTGAATTGATTGCTATTTTTAGTAAAACTGGATACATTATTTTCCGCTAAGATTCAACAAGGTTGAATGGAGAGTTTTGAGGAACAGCTGATCGAGACCATTCTTCCAACATATGAGAACCCCTCCCCCACCCCGGAAAACAATTTTTGTTCTTGTTCTTGCCACCTCGAGAAAAAGAAAACGTATCCGAGTGTGTACAAGCCTTGAGAGCAGGGGCGTAGCACAAAATTCTGGGCCCTGTATACTCTCAGTGTCTGTGGGCCCCTGCCCATGCCATTGCACATAGCATGTTTGCAAAAATAAAATAGAATTCTAAATTATTAAAAAATAAACAAGCATAAATAATGTTTTAAGCTACAATCAGATTAGATTATAGAAATGACTGGTTCTTCTTCATCACCTTAATTGATGCATTTGGCTACTTGTGTTGAAATACCTATAAACTTTTGGTTACATCTGGTTTGTGTACTAACATTTTGATCCATGACATTTTGATCTAAAAACATTTTTTTTTTTAACTAATGCGGGCGGGGGGCAGAATGTCCAATGTCTTGGAAAGACTTGCACAAAGTCCATTCTCTAAGTTGATGTTATTAAGATATTTGAAATAAATCATGACACCAATCAATTAGAGGGCCCAATTCATTCCAGATAAGTCCTCCACAAAAAAAAGGAAAAAGTAAATAAAATAAAAAATCAGGGGATTTTAATGGGCCCTCTCCCTACTCAGGGTCCTGGGTAGTCAGGTCCACTTTTCCCCCCACTACCGCACCCATGCCTGACAGTATTATCATCTCATAAAACTTCAGAAAAGTAAGCGAATGATAAATGCTTGACTATTCCATTGAAAATCCCATCTTTTACTCCTGACTTGAAAATGTAAGAATCCTCTTACAGTGGCAAAACAACTGTTTGTGTTTCAGTCTTACATTCTTGGTATTTTGAAGGACATAATGTGGTTTTATAGGATGCAGGCAAATAATACATTTAGCTCAGAACAAGAGAGAGATAGAAAGACAAGCATTCCAAAAGTGCAAATTTTGGTCAGGCATATTTTCTACAGCTGAAAAAAAAAGAAACAAAAGTGTGTACACAGTAAAAATGCTGAAGCCAACACGTCGAGATGCTTAACTCTTACACACATATACACCAATCGATGTTTTCCCTGATGTGTAAATCGGTCAAGCGCTTCCAACAAGGCTTGAAAAGAATTCTATGCAGTTTAGAGGTGAAGCAGAAGGTGTACCGTTTTAGGCGCCGGTTGCACAAAAACAGTTTGATTCAGTCCAAGCTTGTCTTCTTGTTTTTATGCAGCCTTGTACTGTAATGTTTTGCATGTGTGTTCCCAGATAAGGAACATCAAGCTGTCATCTAACACAGAGTGCACACAGCACACTCATTTCTTTTTTTCATGTAAAGAACCAGGAACCGGTTGTATGAGTTGCTCTTTACTTAAACATGCTGAGCCATTAGTGTTTTGCTGGAATAGTAAACCCCTGGTGGTCATGTGAAAACCCAAAAGAAGACATTCATAACCCATATTCTGGAGTGGAATCACACATATAAAAACATCCTTTATCATTGTTGGAGCATTTGCTGTTTTTGTTACAGCACTGAGCATATCATCCTACCATTAACAGTGAAAGCGTAGAGAGTAGCTGTATTTGATTAGATATGGTAACGCCTGTATAACTGAGTCACATTTTAAAGCTTAGTGTTCATTTTGTGGCATTATCGTGATTGTTGGAACATGAAAACTCCCTATAGTCGAGGATCAAACCAGGAACTTTCTGATTCTGAGGCAACAGTGCTGATCACAAAGACTCGTGTGCTCAAATACAACTCACAGTGAGAGCATGTTTCCATTATGAATTCAAAGAGATCTAAATGCTTTTTCATTAAGTAGCCTAGTCTAAGGGGCAAGGCAAACTATTATCCTGCTTTGGTGTATTTTGCCTGAAGAAATGCAGTTCAGTGGGCTACTGTGTTTCTATATGTGACACAGAGAAAAACATGTTTGATTCTAACTGTGTTTACATTTTGATGTGCTGTCTGTGAAAGGAACATACTTTTATCTTTGAAACCACAAAGCAAAAATACAAAGGAACTACATATGAGCGAATATAGACAAACAATTACAGTAAAAAATCCAAGTAAATGTATGATACCATCCACAAAAATACGTAGGCTATAAAACTGTGTCAGTACATATCTGGTACATATCAATGAAAAAAAACTGAAAAAAAGAAAACCCAGAAACGATGAACAAAAAACAAAAACAAAAACAAATCTGGCAATGGATGATATCATAAAATACGAAGCATGATGAACGACATACTGCTTATTGGTCCAAATTGCAGCTGTTTAATAGTTCAACATCATTTAACACGTGATAAACATAGCCAGTTCCGGTTTGACCTATCAAAATAAGATTTCCAAAGTCTAATTTCACTCCTGCTGTGTGGGACTTTCAATTATACTAAAAAGATACCTTGTGCATAAATATAGCCGTGCTTATCTCTAAGTTAATCAAATTGGCATTAATTTGGGAAAACATTGAAAACACACCTTTTCTTGAGTTGGAAAGAAAATATGCATTACTTTTCTAAAATAGGCTATGCATACAATCATTAGAAGTTATGCATTAATTATCCAAGATTTCTCCCAAATAACAAAATGGGCCATCAGCTACTTTTCTACTTTTAGCATCCTTTGATTGATCCAAATATTTGGTTTGATTGCCGAACTCTTTCAGTTGTTTCAGCTTTATAACCACTGTTTTTTCATCTTCAGACACTTCATGTTAAAAACAATGATTTACAAATCTGTTTTAGGACAAGGATGTTTTTAGTGCAGAGAAATTGACAATTGGATACTTATGCCAAACAAATTGTAACGATTGATTCTCACGAATCAGTAAGCAGCATAGCATCAAATCACAACAGGGTGCAAAAAAAGGACAAATGTAATCCAAAGCTTTCAAAAAAGCTTGAGACACAATCATATACCGTATTTGATATATAGTTGTTTAATGTCTTTTTGAGTCTGTGCCCATAACCGCGCTGTTTCCGTGTTATTTTGACAGACTGAGTCATTTCCGGTTCCATCCGGGTTAACGGTGGCCGATTGTTGCGGCACTGCTGTGTGAAACCCCAGCCGTCGCCTTGACGAGTCATCGCTAGAGAAGCCCCCAAAGTGAACGGAGCCGCTGTCTGATGGCTTGAAAACGGGGAATAACAGTTGATCGCAGCGGATTTACTGCACTACACAAGCCTTAAAGAGTCAAGTAACAGTCGCAGAGGCAGACTCGGTGTCGATGCGGATCATAATTTAGCATCTTTGAGTGAGACTGTTGCCGTTTGCTGGCGGAGCCGGACACAGACAACGCAGAGGCAGACAGAAAGTAGTACCAGAGCCGCCGAGACACCAGCGAGCAAACTTGGCATCTCCGTTCTGTGGGAGGTGTCGGCTTGTTGAGCGTACCGCTCTCCGCATCTCTTGAAAGTCCTTGTTTAAAGGGGTTGTACCAAAATCATGCTTTTGTAATTTGATAATTTTTCCTTTTCTTTCTTTCTTTTTTTTTTTGTATTTCTTTCCCCGGCAACCAACTGTGGCTTTAATGTGACGCACCATACTGACATTTGTGCTGAGTGTCGGAGAGGACCCCCACTGCAGAGGAGTTAAAGACTCGTTTATCGAGTTTTTTTTTGTCTTCATATTTCAGCAGAACCACATAGTCCACACCGATGTGAGAGGTAATGTTACTTTTTCTTTTATCACAATGCTTTTTATAAGTCGTGACTGGTGGTTACTAAACGTCTTCTTAAAGCCCGTAGACAAAGTTAGCAGCATAGCGTCGTTTTCTTAAGTTCGTCAACAGGCAGCAGTGAACCCCGCTCTGTGAGCTTCGCCACTTTGAGGTTCAGGACATTAATAATCATTTAGCATCCTTTCTAGCCCACTTAGCGACTAACCTGCTTTGACTTGAGATAAATATTGCCACAAGACTTTGAAGGTGTATCATTTCAGAAGTTGAGGCATAAGACTCGGGGGGTTGACTTGATATACTCGCTCACTTGCACATTTGAACAGGATAAAGCTCTTTTCCTCCATCAGATTGCATCTTAGCAAAATCATTAACTTCACTTTTGGATCTGCTTGGCTGTCTCTTGATGTTGCTCAAATAGAATAAAGAGTAAGGTGAAATAAATAAAAACAAATGGATTAATGGAAAATTAAATGATTACATAAATATAAATGAATATAGAGACCAGCATCCAAAAAATACATTAACACTAAAGAGTTAACTTTACTAACATTGTATATAATCTCATTCTGTAGATTAGATGGGCTCCAATCAATATTTATATTTCTGTTGCAATGCATTTCACGATTTATGTATGTATGCCAGCAAAGCTAATTTTAGGTTATTATATTTGTCCTTGCAGTATATCAGTGATAATACTTATGTATATTTACTTATTATTTTATGGAAAATAAAATCTGTTTTTATCAGTTTTTTTATTGACATGTACCCTGAATCATTATTGGCTTCATGAGGATTTTACTAGACGTCTCTCCACCTTTTTTTTTCTTCTTTTCGGTTCATAAATATAAGCCCCTGCTCTCCATTACCCTTTACAACACTCCATCGCTCTTGTGAAATCACTGTAAAATATGATTGCTAAGTCTTTAAAGCTGCATGTCATAGTCTCAATATGAGGTCATTTGTTTTTCAGTGCTCCTCATGAATGATTCAGGTTTAATGTTGGCTCATATTAAACAGTGAGCTACATCTATGCCCTCCTGTCTGGCCCTGATACAGAGATGAATCAGTCACTGGTCCTGCAGCAGTCCCCTGGGAATGTAAGTCTGAAGTGGCTGTTTTATGACTTAGGTGAAACTCCGCGTAATGCACTTCATCGAGAATTGCTCGCTCATTATTGAGTCATCAGTCTCTTCAGCTGGTGTCATCTTAATCAGTTTAATGGCTTACCACGCTGATCAATGTGGCTCCATTCACTGCAGTACAGAGTATACTAGAGACTTGAGACATCTGGTTGAACAAATTACCCCGTTAACCTGATGGGCAGCTTCTCAAATGCACAGTCTGTGCTATTATTTCATGCTAATTTGAAAAACTGTTCATTATACATGTAGAACAGCACACATCGTTGCACAGGACAGAATTTTTTCTCTCTTAGAAAACAAGGCCTAAACAAGCAGTCGGATTTGACCTGGTTGCCATAGAGCTCGTACCTGCTCTGCTCCGCTCTTGTCTCTCTCCGATCTGATATTATTGAGATGACATGAAGAAGCCTGTATGGACAAATTGAGTGAATCACATTTTTTTCCTCTTTTTTTTTTGTGGTGCAAAGAGCATGAGATGCTTGTCTTTTGCACTTTTGCAAATTGTGCTTTCATATCAAACAACCCCGTCCCATGTGGAGTGACTCATTGAAGGAATTCACAAGGCGGTAAATTCACACAGTTGCCTCCTGCAGATTTGATCCCTGATTGATAAAGAGCTGATCTGATTGAAAACAACTCCTTAGATGACTTAATGAAAACGTGACCAGCACCCAACACATGGCTTGTTTTTTTTTAACATAATTGTATTTATTGTGAGCAATTTCTAACTTCTAACACCAAAGCAGCTGCTGTTTCCCTGAACCGATGATGATCACCGAGTCAAAGTTATCCGCGGGTTGTTATGTAAGGCTGCTTGGAAATGCAGTAAGCATATTTTCTTGCCGCTTATGTTGCCTGTAATTCAATATGCTGAGTAATATATTGAGCGCTGTCCTCAGTTATGCATTTAGTATCTGTGCAGTAGTTTTGTGTTGCTTCCAGGTCCCCTTCCTCTCTCATGTTAAGCTGCTGAATTGCCACAGAGTAGCCTATCCTTGAGGTCAGTCAGGCTGCGGTCACTTTGGGGCTAAATTTGGAACGGCGGAGCAATTAGGCACACGCTTTGCTACATCACTTCACTGCACTAACTACACAGAGGAAGTTGGTTGTGAGTGAATTCAGGAGTTTTTGTTTGGTGACCCCAAAGTTTCACTGAATATTTCAAGACTCCTTCTCTGAAATGAATAATGAATTACTTTCCCGTACAAGAAACCCAGATCTTTTCTCGCTCGTCTCCTTTTGCGCAATTTACTAACCAAATAGCTCATGAAAGCAACATCCAAATAAGAGAGTGATGTTAGCTTTGTGGTCTCAGATGATGACAGATTTGTCAAATGCAACCAGAACTCTAATAGTGTTTGCCTGGTGTTGGTGCCCCCCTGTTTGTGTCAATCATATTAGTGTTCAAATAGCGGCAAAATGTTAGAGTATCTCACAGCTTGTACAGTATGTTCTAGCATTCCCTTTGGCTAACATTCAAGTTCCTGGAGGTCTCCTTGATGCTTGTTGGATTAGTTTTACAGTCATGAGAAAACACGCTGTGATTTGTGATTTGTGATGTGTTATCTTATAGTTTTCCATTTCATTTTTTATTTCCAGTGACAAGGACTGGAGCAGACCGAGCTGGGCCAGGCTAGGTCCACCTAGCCGTCTGTCTGGCCTGACCAGACGGACCAGCAACCTCACCAGAGACAGAGGAGGTCTCATCCTCGTTTAACGGAGACTTCACCAGACCTTCCAGTTAGGCTGTAAGACGTCAAAGATCCTAGGGAGCCTTACTGGTCTGATCAATGTCCAGTCCTTCCATGTTGTGGTCGTCCCCGTCTGGATGTTGGCAGCAGGATGGATTCGGGTGTTGATTTGAATATTGACACCTCATTGCAGTGCTTGCAGCCCTCCTTCTTTGACTGCCTTTTGTCTTTTCCCTCCCAAATCTCTAAGCCCCTTCCTCTCACCTGGGGCCTCCCTGAGCCCTGTATGGAAGGGCCTTATAGAAACTGTAGGCTGTCTTGTTAAAACAATAGACATTTCAAAGTGGAAGCAGAGTTGATAAGTCCTTACAAACTGCTAAACACAGCAAAAGGTTACTGCATTCAATTGATTAACATCCTGTAACCCATCACCTTCGTTTTCCTTGAGGTGTTCTAAGTTTGAAAGCTTTTCAGTTCACAAAAATCCTAATTTATACACAATTTCTTCTTTTGTGTTCTGAGCCTTGTGGAAGAATGTCGAAAAACAGCAGCAACAGCAGCAGCAAAGCGGTGAAATTCATTGCCCCGCTCCCCCCTGAATCCTCTGCCTCCCCTTGCCCCTCACCTCAAACCCCCCACAAGAATGTGAACGGCTCTGCTAGTTCAGACACGCATGTCGTGGAGAAGCTCATCGGACAGCCTGAGGTGCAGCGCCGGCGCCACACAATGGATAGAGACTCCAAAACAGCTGAGCACCGTTTCTTCCGCCGAAGTGTTATTTGCGACTCGAATGCCACAGCTTTGGACCTTCCCAGCAAAGCAGCTGTGATACTCACCTCTCCTCCGGTCAGTGGAGGGGCTTCCACCAGCTTGTCCTCACAGCTTTCAGTACCTGGAGCTGGGCAACAAGATTCTGAAGGCAAGGAGGAGACGAGAGATTCCCATCTGCAGAACACCGGCCTCCAGCCTTACCTTGAGCTTGGTGGGGCAGTCGCACAGGGGCACAAGCAAAACGCTGAGGGAGAGTCAGGTGTGAGCGTTGTAACCGTTGCCGTTCCCAGCAGTGGCGTTGATGATCGTGGCGCTGATGGGACGGCAAAAGAGCCAATCCCGACAGTATTGGATGTTACGGACAAAACAGATAGCACACAGCCCGAAGTTATATTGTGTTCCAGAGGGATTCAGGAAACGCAACAGGTGGCAAAAGATGTGAAAGGGATTGAGCATGTGAATGAGGGGAGCGTTAGTAGTCCAACAGAGGAGAAAGACAGGGAGCCAGAGGAGGAGAAGGGACTAGCGAAAGCACGGGCAGAGCAGCGAGAAGCTGAGAAACGAGTGCAAGAGGATATAGAGGAGGCTGAAACAAAAGCGGTAGGGACTTCACCAGATGGACGCTTCCTGAAATTTGACATCGAGATTGGAAGAGGGTCTTTTAAGACTGTGTACAAGGGATTGGATACGGAGACTACAGTGGAAGTGGCGTGGTGTGAGCTACAGGTGAGTCCAGACTAAAAAAAAAAGGTGTGCCTCAGTGCATATGCTGGGTCCTTGAATTTTACTTCCTTTCTTGTCTCGTTTTATTTGTGTTTTGATATGCTGATACACTTCAAGAGAACTTCCTGCTCACCCAGATTCTTTTCTGTATAAATTCAAAATGAGATCAGTTTTATTGAGAACAAGATAATGGCACAGATTAAATCTTGGCTAAAGCTGCCTATATTTTATGCTTTGATTTTTGCGGCGCTTTAGATCAAGCGTGGCAGATAAAGTGGGATCATGCTGACAGGCAGCGAAGAGGAATCACATTCAAACAGTTTCATCTCTTATTGGCCCCACATTTATATTTCCTAAATGTTTTTAGGCTGATTTTTAATTTGCACAGTTAAGAGTATTTCTCATCCTCCTTTTTTCCATCTTACTCATGGTTTCGTGTTGTCATTGCGGACGTGCTCTCTTGAGTCTCTGGTGCTCTAACGACTGATTTCTGAATGTGTGTGAACGGATGCTGAGGTGCATCATATTTCCTCGGCAAGTTGCATAAATGCCTTTTAGAAAACGGAAGAAGATGCCAAACATCTGAAGCCAAAATATAAGCGGGTTTGATTTCCTGATGACTTTGTCGGTTTGATATGCCAGTAATCAAACTTCATAAACCAGCCTGCTTGACATCTGTAGAATGCAGGGCGAGGATAGGTTGCATGGCAGCTCCCAGCTGACTTTAATTATCACTCTGACACATAAAGGCAAACAGAAATCACATTGTGTCTGCAACTTCTGCCGTGAGTGGGTTTTTTGTCAAAGAGAAAGTGAAATGCTTAGTGTGAAGAAACGATCAGGCATGAGAAGGAGTGCAGCGAGAAGGAGAAAGGGGGAGAAAATAATTCTCTCTGCTCTTGTTGAGGAGCGGGCACAGAGCCAGAGGTGCGTTCAGTGGTTGGAGATGTAGAATAACAGTCTCAGCCGGTCATATGACACTCAGAGCACAAACTGAGCTGAGGAAGAAAACACTGACATGGACTCACGTGGAACTGCTTGCACTGATGAAACACTTGTTGCTGCGCCAGAGAAACAAATATAGCAGATTTAAAAAAGTTATATCAGGAGGTATGAGGAGTATGAGCTATGATTATTAGCCATTAAGTGTACGCTACATGCTTGTGTCGCTGTATGATTTACCATTTTCTTTGCAAATCTGCGCATGTTTGGAGTTTTGCTCAATTTGCGATGACTTTTTTTGAGAGTATGTGGTTGTTTTCCTGTCATCTCCATCACAAGATGCTCCTCGAGTCTTCCTGAATCCCCGGGGCTAAAATCAGCTTTGCCTGATGCCCTGCGTCTAGGAGACGGCGGTTTGTTTATCAAAAAACAAGCGTCAAGCTTTGGCTGAACTTTTCTGTCACACAGCTCTTGTTTTTTTTTCTTTCCTTTCTCTCATGACAATACCATGTGTCTTGTCATTGTAGGTTAAACGTATAGAAATTCCAGCTTGACTAAATAAAACAGAGGTGAATTCTATCTTCCACGGCTTGAATGTTATCCTCGAAATCTGTTTTCCAAAGATGACAGTGCAATCGTTGACATGTGGCCGAATGCTGGGAGTAAAGTTACACACATGCACACACACATCCCACCCCAACCAATCACATTCTCTCACTGGGTGGGCACGGCAGCTGGAGATCTGTAGGAGTCGGTATCATCTGGAACTCGGTTTTCTGTTTGTGGAAATGTGTGCATGTGGTGCGTTTCCAACCTTTTGAGTCACTGCAGTATGCATATTAAGCGATCTACTGTTGCTTAGATTCTAGGGAGTGTTTGGAGACGTGTATTTGGATGGTTGAATCTTTGCATTTCGCAGCATCTGATCCAAAACAGGTTAACTGCTGTCACCTGGGAAATCCTAAGATGGATGGAAACAAAGTGGTGAGATGGAGCTGATGGTTTGCTTAAAGCTTAAGCAAACTACGGTGATGAATAGATAGCGGGAGTGGCGAGCAGAAGGAAGGTCACCCAGTAGCTTATCTTCAGTTGTCTTGTCAGACTGGATGGTGGATGACGGATGAGAGAGAAGAAGCTCATTTGGGTCTTCAGCGATGAAATGAATCCTTGACATGATTTTATCCCAGAGATAAGTTCATAGTGTTTGTAGCTGCTGTTAGCTGTAGCATTTCTTTGCCTCCGTCAAGTGGGAAAGCACTCTGTAAATGTCTGATGCTGTTAAATTATGGTGAGCTTTTATGATATTTCTAAAGTCTTGAACTGTTTTGTATTGGATCTATGAGGCAAAAAAGTGCAGAGGTAGATTGGGAAATGAGAGAAATTGGTCCAATAAGAGAGCAGAGACGGAGGAGGGGTGGAGGTCATAGTTCAGCTTGTCTTTTCAGTGAAGATCAGTGGGTGCTTTGACCACCTATGGCTTCGACAGAGGGGGTAGAGCGAAACGGGCAGGTTCAGACTGAATAGAATAAAATAAAAGGGAAAAAAATGATGAAGTTGGTGTCACTTATGGAACATTGGTTTGGATATAGAGGGAATGGGAAAACATTGATTTAGAGGTGGAAGTTAAATGAGAAACACGGGGGGGTGGAAGAAAAGAAAAACTGTGATAAAATACAAAGGTATTGAAGCGAGAGGATGGAGAGGAGCATAGAAAGTAAAAATGAAAAGAGGAAAGTTGCTGTGTGGATGTGTTGTGACCTCAGGCTTCTAGCTCTTTTGCCACTTAAAGACTTTGAGATTTTTCTGTTAACAGAAACACAAGGCGGATTAGCCCCCACCCCACACAAGCACACACACGCTTTAGGGGGCTGCAAGGCGGGAAACTGCCCTCAAAGCTTAAACAGCTTTGTTGGCATACTGTATGCAAGAGTTGCAGCAGTGCACTTTTTTTTTTCAAACTTCTTCATTGATGAGTCACAACACGGATTTTGCTTCACAAGTTCATACATTTAGTTTGACTCAGAGTAGCATTGTGACACTGAGACTGGCTAAATAAGTATCCTCTAAAAATGTTGACAAATATGGCTCACTGCGTCCAAAATTAGCTTTGCTGAACATTGTTGTTGGTGATGACCCATTTTAACCTGATGCTGGCCTGAAAACGTCCCATAAAGGGACAGAAGAAGGAGGCAGAAGAGGAAGGAGGATACAGAGAAGTTTGTCAAGACCGTTTATCAAACTTTTAAAAGGCTTTTAGTCCTGTAGGCGGTTTAGCTAAACAAAGGATTCTCTATACCTAATCTTAATGCAGATTGCAAGGTCTGCCTTAACAAGCACTTCTATTTGGTTGTAAAAAGAAAAAAAAAAACATGGCCAAAATCGTTATTTTTCTAAGGTCAAACAACTCTGTTTGAAATGGGGAAATATTACATGCTGATGTTTTGACTTTGATATGATATATATGAGTACACATATAAAGAATAAATAAAATAAAGAGAGTAAAAGTATCATACTGAAAGATAAATATCCTCAGATTACTCCAGGGCAGCAGAGCTGAGGTGTTACAGATTTTCCAGAGGTTCAGATTTCCCTGACAAAACAGCAGACTGCAGCAGCGTCAAGCTCTCTGCAAAGGCTGCTTCTCCTCGCTAAGTGATTCTAAAGTTGCCATAAAGCACTATTGGCCACCCCCAAAACACAAAGACATGCATCATAAAAGAATGGAAACTGGGTTTGCACTTAAAATGTTTTCTTGTAAAGGTTTTAAGTGCCGGCTACAAATAATTTACTTAGTTCCTTTTCCTTATTACCAATTAAGACAAAGCCATATATGTGCATGTAAAGGAAGGTTTGTGTAGCACTTAAACTCGTGTGTTTGCGTGTGTGTGTGTGTGCATCTGGGATGTGGCTTTATCTGTGTGTACACATACTGCAGCTACAGCTTTTGGGGATTGTTAAGTTATTTATTTGGCCGGGCTTCATTGCAGATGAGCTCAAGTGTTTAATTACAAAAAATTAAGAGTGGAAACTTGCTGGATATTTCCTGTGTTTTGAGTTTGATAGATTTTGTGGACTCTGTAATTTATGAACCACCTGAAAAGAGAATTTATAGCTGGAATGAGCACTTTTCTCTGCAGCAGTCAGGGTGGAAAATCACCAGCAGCCACCCCACAGTTGTTTGGAAACGGCTTGTAGGTCTGAATAGGTCACCGACTAATGATCATGATCATTCAATTACATGTGATTTACTTGGCAGCAAGTTAGAATATGACTTGAGGGCACTTTAGTAAGGTTAAGACCTTATGTGAAGAACTCCTCTCATAAGGCAGTTATTCTTCAGTAATAAATCTAAGTGAATGTTGTGCTTCAACTGGCCAAACAAGTTTGTTTGCTGCCTTGTAAACTGGAAGGATGAGGAGTATCTGAGAGATATTTAGGACTTGATGTCAAAGTTAGTGTGTGGTAACCTGCAACAGCTGAAAGTTTAACACACATCGCATTCCAACAAATCAAACTTTGACACACGCTCGCGTCTAAAAACGCAAACAGCAAGATGTTTTGTTCTGATAAGGCCACACAGCCCAGCCAGCTGGAGTTACAAGAGATGAAACAGGAAAACGCCATAGGCTTAAGTCCCTCAA
>JAPMNP010576376.1:0-10552 GCA_029874935.1 Atherina boyeri | reverse complement strand
TCTTACATAGGCTACGGTTTCACATGATTGCAGTACCAGTTTCGGCCAGAATCTTACATACAGTACCTTTAAGAAGCATAATTAGATATGTACAAGAGGTGTCACAGCCAAAACATGTTGATTATCACAATAGTGATGTTAATTAATATTTCATTTATCAGTACACTATTATGTCAAGTCCACATTTTTCACTGTATCTGAGTTTCTGAGTTTAGTCTGAACTATAAGAGGACGAGTAATGTGACAATGAGTTTTTTAGAGAACATGGGTTACAGAAAACAAAATTAAAAGCCAAAACAAAATTATTAAACTATTTTAGAGAAATGTGCTGCTGTGAGTTATATATTTTAAAACAGAAAAAAGACGGAAATCATTCTGATTATTTGGAGAAAAGAGTTGAAAAAAAAACATACATCCATAATACTGGCGACCCGATTTGTGGCTTTAGCTTAGCCTGAATAATTGAATCGGATTAGACCATTAGCACCTAACTAGCTAGCATCACGCTAAAGAGTTGATTGAAAAATCTGGTAGTTTTCCCATTTAAAAGTCGTCTCTTCTCAAGGTCGAAAATTTTATGACATTGACGGAGAATGAAGGGCGGTTTCCTGGACTGATCAGACACTCTGATTCCAGCGTAATAAGAAAGGAACGTTGTGAATCTTCCACGGCACAGCAGCGCATCGATATCACGCAGCAGAGTTGGAGCCAGCAGACAAATTCATTAGCGACTGGAGTTACCTGTCTGATTAGCCATGGTTCTGTGTGTTGTAAAGGGTTGTGATAGTAAGCCGAAGGTGTACTTTGCTATTACCTTTCATAGATATATTTACATATTTACATAAATTTACTAACTATTGTGTAGTTCCTTACTCTGATTTGATCTTTTATTTTGTATTGCACTTATACTATTTCATTTAACTTTTTATTGTTACTTAATCTTGATATGTTTCGTAAAGTGACCTTAGTTTTCTTGAAAGGCGCTTTAAATAGAGTGAATTATTATATTATTATTTTATTATTATTATAGAATTACGGTGCATCCTTCATGGACTATTTTCCGCTGAGTGATATCAATGTGCTGCTGTGCCGTGGAAAATTTCCGACGTTCCTTGTTTATTACGCTGGAATAAGAGTGTAGTTCCATGTCTGATCAGTCCAGGAAACCGATCCATTTAATTTTCTGTTAATATCTGGAAAACTACCAGAGTTTTACAATGAACTCTTTAGCGTGATGCTAGCTACTTAGGTGCTAATGGTCTAATCCATGATTCATGCTAAGCTAAAGCCATAAATGGGGTCGCCAGACTCAGAAAACAGCTGAATTAACAGGGGAAAGGTAAAACTCAATTGTTTAACTCGAGGGGAGGTGGAAAATGAGCATATTTGCCCAATTGGTGTGTCCCTTTTAAATTAGCCAGCTAGCAAACAGGATGAGGCAGGTAGAAACTTAATTTAGGTAGAAACGGTCATTTTAAGTTTAGCTACAAAAAACTGTTTCTTTGAGCCCTGTAACAAGCCATCTCTTCTTCTGTTGTTCAGAGGTGACCCGGACAGATGTGATATCTGGGGGAACACACCGCTTCACCTGGCAGCTGCCAACGGCCACCACAACTGCCTGTCCTTCCTGGTGGCTTTTGGTGCCAACGTGTGGTGTCTGGACAACGACTACCACACGCCGCTGGACATGTCTGCCACCAAGGGCCACATGGACTGCGTCCGTTACCTTGATTCCATCGCCGCCAAGCAGATCACCCTCAACCCAAAGCTGGTCAGCAAGCTCAAAGACCGGGCGTTTCGTGCCGCAGAGCGCCGGATCAAAGACTGTGAGAAGCTTCAAAAGAAGCACCGTGAACGTATGGAGAGGAAGTACACGAAAGAGTCAACGGCTTTCGACAACCTGGATGCTATTAGCTTTTCCAGCTACACCAGCAGCAGCACACTGAGCCGCAAGTTCAATACTTTCACATCACAGCCATACTCGCAGGTGCATACACTTTTTGTTGATGTGGGGGTCACAGTGATCCTGCTATATCTCAAGATTAGCCTACATTTACTAAGTAACATTTATTGTTTCTGTTTAAAGGGAACTTTAAACCTTTTTAGCATATTTTAAGTTAGCCTATAGGTTGCAGAAAAATGACTGTCCTTGTAGTTCATGATCAAACTTTTATACCTGTAAACATTTGTTTTCTACTTCCCAGATGGTATTTTTTATTTACTATCTCAAAGCTCAAGGTTTCATTAAGAGTAAAAGTCTAAAACCTCTTGGATAATGTCAGAATAGATTGTCACAATGTTTAAAAAAGTATGGGCACTAGTCACTGAGAGCTTGGGAAAGACCATGCCAGTGGTGGTTACTCTTAAGAAAGATCAGATGACTTCATAAACCTTTTGTATGTCTGATTGTTGGAACGACAGCCAGCTTCAGAGGAGTGCAGGGCTTTGTCTGAGTTGTAACATTTACAGATATTATCCAATGATGTCTAAGAGAACTACAGTCCATTCTCAATTTCTAAACTGCTGATTTTTTCTCAGGCCACCCTGCATTCGACAGCCAAGGGCAAGGCCAAGATACAAAAGAAGCTAGAGAAGAAGAAACAGGTTGATGGAACGTTCAAAATTTACGAGGACGGGAGGAAAAGTGTGCGTTCACTGTCTGGCCTGCAGCTCGGCAACGACGTCATGTTCCTCAAACAAGGTACTTATGCCAACCCCAAGGAGCGGTCCCGCCTCAACATCCGAGACATGTTCCCCCGTGAAAATGATGATGACGCTGAGACCGTCTCCCGTGCCATGAGCGACCCAGGCCTCTATGAAGCTGCATATTCGGAGATCAGCGCTGACTCTGGGCGTGATTCCCTGTTCACCCGACCCGGCCTCGGCACCATGGTGTTCAGGAGGAACTATATGAGCGGAGGCATGTTTGGGATCGGGGGTCGGGATGAAGGAAGTGTCGCAGGGAGTGAACCTGTGGGACGAGCACCTAATGTCCGTTTGCGTGGTAATCTGCCTCGACGTTCTCCAAGCCTTGATGAAGACAGCATTGGCAGTGCCTTGAGTCTGCAAGAAAGAAACATGCAGGACCTTCCCTGGGAGGAGGCTGATGTCGGATTGGATGAGGACATGGAGCCAGAGAACAACCCTCTAGAGACCTTTCTGGCCTCTCAGAACCTCAGTGAGTTCATGGCCATCCTCAGGAGGGAGAAGATCGACCTGGATGCTCTGTTGCTTTGTTCAGATCAGGACCTCACCAGCATTCACATCCCTTTAGGCCCCAGAAAAAAACTACTAGATGCCTGCAAGAGACGTCTGGACACTTTGGAAGAACCAGAGGCCATTGAGGACACCGACCTTTGACCTCAGTTTTCATATATGGTTTTAATGGAGACGCACCTCTTTTCTCCTCTTTACATGCCTTGGGATCACTTTTATCTGGACTGATAGCCAGCACTGTGGCAGGACATGGAACAGAATGTGGATTGCCTTTGATTGTGTAAAAATTTACCAAACAGTGAATTTATCAGCAAATTAGCTTATCTGTCTTGGCTCTAAACTGAGAATACCTAATGTTTTACTCAATGATAAAAAAATATATACACTACTAGTCAAAAGTTTGGAGTCAAATGAAATGTAATGGGAAAGTGTGTTCAAACTTTTGACTGGTAGTGTGTGTTAAGATTTCTACTGATCACACATTTAACTTAACATCTGTGTTGGCAGAAGTTATTTTCACAGGAGCATTTCTTTACTGATGAAACACCACCATCTTGTGGCACTTTGGGATAACTACACAAGAATTCTAGATAGAGGTCCATGAGCCATGATGTTGTCACAAGTCTTGTAGAGTATTCTCATACATAGATATAAATTGTCTTTTTATTTGCAGGCCAAATTAACTGTGAGAACATACACATGATTCTAACTCCAACGTGCTGTTGTTCCCTAGCAGAATTGGTGGAGGAAGTTGGGACACTGTGTAAGTGTAAATGAAAACAGAATGCGATGATTTGTATATTTTATTAACCTTTTTCCCAATAGAACATAAACAACATATCAGATGTTTATTTGAGTCATTTTACCATTTCTTTGACAATATTAGCTCATTTTGTATTTGATGACATTAACACATCTTTAAAAAAAGATAGCACGGGGCAACAAAATGCTAAAAAAGAAATTGGCACAAATGAAATTAAGTGGAGGAGCATTTGACAACTAATTAGGTTGATGAGAATGAATCAAAATCTGAAATTATTTTTGAAAACCATGGATGCTGTGTCCTGTTGACTATCCAGCTTGTTATCCGTGGACAGTTCAAAAGCCACCGGTATGAGGTTGCATTTGTGCCCACAACGAGGGCGGCTTCCACATCTATGAAGGTTCCATCAATGAAAAGTACATGAAGGTTTTACAGTAACATGTGCTCCCATCCAGACAACGCTTATTTCGGGAAAAGGCCTTGCAGATTACAGCAGGACAATGCACAGGACAGGACAAAGCACATCTATCAGAACACCATGACTTCACAGGAGAATAGTCCAGGTGCTTAACTGGAATGCCTGCAATCCAGACCTTTAACCTTCAAAAACCATTTGGAACATCATGAAAGAAAAAAATTGTGCTAAGAAGGTCCAGGACTGTTGAGCAGTTAGAATCCTACATTAGACCACAATGGGACAATATTCCTCTCCTAATAAGATAAGGGTTCATGAGATTTGCAATTTTTTGCATTCTGTTTTTACTTATGTTTTACACAGCATCCCAGCTTTTTTGGAACTGTGGTTGTTGTAAACATTCATGGGAAAGCATTTCCACAAACACATGTATGCACGTAAAAAGAAGCCCTTTGTTACTACACATGGTCTTTGTAAACTGTGTTAATACATCAATGAACTATTTATATTAAGTTAGATATAGCTAATGTTAACTTGTTAATTCATTGTTTATTATGTCGTCATTGTACAGTTTTCATACTTTTTACTATAAACCCACAATAGTGACTGTACAGTAGGTAGTGATGAATGAAAATAGCTGCAGACTGCAAACACTTGCACCAGTAAAACAACAGGGTGTCACAACGAGGCTATGTGAGTGTTAGATAACACTGCTATCTCAGGTTGCTCCACACTGTATCTGGTTTCACTGAAGGTCTGTCCACAGCTGAACTTGAGAGTATGACTGTGCATGAATGTCCATTTGTATGTTTTTGTAATGATTGTCTTTATTACCATTATTAAAAGTTAAGTGAAAGTTGTTTTTGTTCACTGTATGAATTCATGAAGATTTTTGGTTTGATGAAGTTATAGCACGTCTGCAATCACCTGCAGCCTCCTTGTAGTCATTGCGAGTCTCTTCGTAGTGGTTTTGTATATGTTTGCATGCATTTGCATTTTTTTCCAATTCTCATATTTGTTCATTTTGTCTTTTTAGCTTTTTGTCTTTCTGTTCCCATGCTTTGCTCTCCATTTTCCTAATTTTGATCTATGAAAGCAGACTGATATTTTTTTAAATAAATTTATCACTTTGTGGTTGTTTTGCATATTCAAGGTCATCCAGCATGTGTTGGTTGTGCATTTCTTTCTTTGTCTCTCATTTTCTGTAATTTTATAGCCATTTTGTGTCTTTTGGATCTTTTTAAGTTTATATGTCTCGATTACCATCTTCTTTTGATTTGGAGTTAATAATTAATAATTAAGTAATTTATTGGCATCTCTCTGTTGCTTGTAGTTTCGTGCCACTTTGTGGTTCTTCTGAGTATAGTTCTCTTTTGTCTCCTTGTAACCTTTTTGTCATTCAATCATAGATACATCTGATATTTGTTGCCATTACTTTTAAGCTATTTCTATGGAGAGTTGTTCTCATTTTGATCTAAGAAAGACAAATTTTATCTCTTTGTGTTTTTATCAATTTATTTCATGATTATTGCAAGTTGTTTTACAGTCACTTGGGTAATTTATTTTGCATCACTTTGTTGTTGTTTTGTATCTTCACACTCATCCTGTATCTGCTGGTGATGTGCAGGTTTTTTTCTCTCAGCTTTAGCCTTTTGTTACTTTATATTTGCATTTTGTATCTATTTTTGGTTAATTGCGTCACTCTGAAGTGCCTCAAAAAATCCTGTTAATTTACTCTTTCAGGGCAGGATATATTTCTATTGCTATTAAGCCCAGTTTGGTTAATCGGCTTAATTAGTTTGGTAAATGCTAAGAGGGGGAAAAAAAGTGACAAAATCTCAATCCCTCTTTGTTTTTACATGTTTTGATTCAACACTCCAGATTCCAGGGATATTCAGTCTATTCTAATGTAAATCATCTCTTATCTCATAGCTCTATACTTCAACTCAACCCCATTTATTATGTGTCCTTGACCAGTCTGCGTGGACAAAAAAAAACCTGACTCTGACAGACGATTAAAGCTGCAATAAAGGCTGTAAGTGGAGCTGTCAGGAAGCCTAGTGCTCTTATGTTCCTCTCTGCAGTATCTTCTGTCCTATTGACTAAAAAAACACTCACGGTGCATCTTTTAAAGAGTATGCTGCAGTCAGCATGGTCTGAAGCCGGAACTCTGGCCTCTGCGGGGAGAAGCAGTGCTGACACCAGATACATGTATCTGCGCCAACACAAAAACAACATCCCAACACTGTTACTACTTGTCTTTTCCATCCTGAATCTTTTCCCATGGTGGAAATAAGAAAGAACCAAACAGCCTCTGTTAACCATTCCTCTCTCCCTCTCCTTTCCCAGGACATTTGCCAAGGTTACTGAGATGCGAGGGAAGGGGGAGAGAAGAGCCCACACAAAGAGTGAGGAAAAAGGGGGGGGGGGGGGGAGAGGCATGCAGAATGCATGAGACACCAGAGAGGAGAGAAGAGGAGAGAGCTGCTGCAGCACCGAGGAGGATTTCTGAGCCCATCTGGTTGCAGGACAGCCTCACATGTTCAGGTTGTGGGACAATACGTTCCACGTCGGCCGGCCGGCACGAGGAGTCAGCTGATAGGGCGACAGAGATGAGGAGGAGGAAGTAGGAGAAGAAGAAGGTCTTGGAGGCTTTTGTGGCTGCAGGAAGGGGCTGGGCTTCTCTGCAGTGATCCTTGCCAACGGGGAGTTTCTCAATATTGACTTTGACCTGTGGACTTTGTGCTCAAGCGGCAGCACTTAACACTGACTCAAACTGCATGCTGACTTCGTTTCGAGCTGGTCCTCGAGATGCAGAGCGTACCAGAGGAGTGGAGGGATGGCGGAGGAGGTGATAATGGGATGTTGATAAGGAGCAGAGGGGACTCAGACATGAAGAATGGAGGGGTAGGAAGGGAAGAGGTGGAGAAGGAGTCACTGATGATGGAGCTGACCAGGTTGGTGCAGAAGATGGTGAAGGAGAGCAGCTGGTGGGAGAGGAGAGGGGTGGACTGCAGCATCCTGGCAGCAGCGTTCCTCTGTCTGCCGCCCGGTAAATAACTTCATCCACTTTCTAACATGACAAGTTCACTCTGCAGAGGTGGAAGTTTAGATTCGGTGAGATCAGTACCACGGTCCATTTAGAGATTATATGAATATAATAATCAGCGATTCTGGTGATCCATCTCTTTGTGTGTGTGTGTTATTTTTAGTCTAATTTATATAACCTCCATTTGATCATTTTATATGACTTTTGCTTATCAATAGAGAAACTCAAACAAGTCAAATAGAGGTAAAATTCCATTCAGGCCTGTTCAGCAATCCTTCTATCACTGTAACTGCATGTTTTCATTATTTATTAACCAACCTTTAACTTAATTTAGGTCAGGAACATGGGTAACATGCAGTAATTTATTAAACCATGTGCATATTACAGATGGAAATACAGTATCTACAACTTAAAGTCAATATTTGTTCTGTACGGATTTATTCTTCAACACAGTCTGAACCCTCTTAGACAAGTTTTCTTGTCACTTATCTACGTAGTCTTCAGGAATAGTTCTCCAGGTATCTTGAGGGGCTCTCCAAAGCTTTTCTTTGGATGTTTCTGCCTTTTGTTATGTTCCATGTCCAGAAGATCCCACACTGCTTGAATAATGTTGAGGTCCAGGCTCTGGGGAGGATTACTCTCTCCATCTGACCTGTTGCTACTTATTTTCTGTCCAATTCCTTTTCTCCCTGTTTCCCTAGGAATGGCTTCTTGAAAGCCACTCTTCCATGGAGACCATTTCTGATGAGGCTTTGATCAATAGTAGATGGATCAACTGACGGTCCAATTGCATTTCTTAGGTCCCCTGTCAGATCTTCAAAGGATTTGTTCCTATTTCTTTAAGACATCACTTTAAAATACTGTTCATCTGCAGTTTAGTCCTGAAACTTTTCTTTTGTTTTCCACTTTTTTGATATGCATTAAAAGCACACTGCACACCATGCTGAGATATGACAACTTTTCAGCAAATTGTTTTTTGGGGATCAGATTGTTGCTGCAAAAATCCTATTTGTCAGTCAAATTAGGTTCTCTTTGTTGTTTTTTCTTTCTTTTTTTTCTTTTTTGTAGATGTAACTAAAGACATGGGAAAAACTATGTGTCTAGTAACAACGTGCCTAAAGATCCAGTTTGATAGGAGCCTTTTCATGCTTCAATGATTCACAGGTCAGAGTTAAGAGGATTAACAAAAACTAATTCCTCAGAAAATGGTCAGGAACAAGGACTGGAATGGACTGAAAATAACTGAAAAAGATGTCCAAAGAAAAACTTTGAGAGACGTTCAGAAAGCTGGAGAACTGTTGTTCAAGACCACTTGAAGAGATTGCAGGAACATGTGACTGTTTAAAAGGAAAATATAAAAAACCCAGACCGGGATCAGTATGGCATAGTTGTCTATAAAGATCTTAACATGAAGTCTGTGGTTCAACTACTCTATCGTCCACAGTTGCCATAGTTACTAGCTTGTGTGTTCATAACAACCTCTGCTGCACGGAGGGTCTTAGGAGTCGGAGCTCAAACCCAGCAGAGAGGGAGAGCTTATTTTCCACATCTCCTCGGGTCTGTACATTCAAAGTGTTGCGTTTGATGTGGGTCACTGCTGGTCAGCTTCTGACCTTAATGAGGTCGGCCTTCTATTGTGACTCGTGTCACTCGATCTTCGGGTCTGACAGCTTTTAGGTGCACAGCAGGTAACTTAGACTTTCATAATGCAGCTCAGCGTGAATGAGCTCAGCAGCAGCTGGAGACTCTTTAGCTTTTACACTTTCACTTTTCTGTGTAAAAATGAATCTTTTTATTGCAGCTGTGGGAAAAGTTGTGTCTGAGCTGAATGTGAAACCCCAGAATGAGGCTGAGGAGGTGCCTGGCGTTGTAAAGCACGGACCTCGTGACTTACCTCCTTGAAATAGACTGCTTTGTAATCTGAGGCGCATCATATTAGCAGAGTTGTATTAGGTTAGGGAGGGAATGTGTCATGTAAACCCTGCAACCAGCCGGAGAACTTATTATATGTGAGAAGTCCAGTGTTTTATTAGACGCCAAGCAGACATCTTCATTGCAACTTTGTGTATGAAAGGAGGTGAAATTGTTTTTGTGTTTTTTCTTTCCCTCTTCAACCTCTTCAGGGCTTAACCAGGAGGAAAGGCAAGAGAAAGGGATAGACATAGCCCTGGTTCCCATGGTTTCAGACAGTATCTTTTAAAAACAACATAGCAGAAGGTGAAACTCCTGATTAGTGGAAGATGTCAAACCAAGCACACTGTCATCTTGACCTCAGACTAATGAAGTGTCCTTAAGTGATTATTTTCCTAAACATAAATTCAGCTCATGACCCACGAAGCTCATTTTATCTTTATGCACATACTGAGATGGAAAAGCTTCCTGCACGATATCAACGTGTGAATTAAAGCAGGACTTAGAGAGTGTGAGCAAAAGGTGTCAGATAGAAGGAGCTCAGTCACCTTCAGCGTTGGATAAAGTTTCATTCTCTCAGATGATCTTCCTGCTCCTCTTACTGACTCAGATTAGAGATCCACTCAGCTGCTTTAGGGATAAATAACAACTCCATAGATCACAATGGGAGGAGAATAGATAAAAAGTTGATTGTATAGTAAAGTAAATGTTAAAAAGCCAGTCATTCTGTGTGTTTTGTCTTGCAGCCTTCCTCCTGCTGGCCTCCTCTCAGCTGCTCTGGTTTTCATCTGGCCTGCTGCTGATGGGTGTGGCTCACGCCATCATCACTATCAAAGGGACGCATCTGGCCAGCCACGGGGCGCTGAGCGAGTCGCAGGCCTGGGCCAAGTTCTGGGCTGTCTTCTTCATTGAGGTGAGATGTGCAGAAATAAACTGAAGGCTGTCATTCAAAACATGGAGGCAAAGCTTACTCTGGTACTTTCACTTGCAGATCTTTCACAGAGTACTGACCACTGATGAGCTGCAGCATTTAAATTGATACAACTAGTTTGGGTTAATGAGTAACTTATTTAACATGCATCTTGGTTTATCATGAAAGTAGGACAGCTGTACATTTTTTGAGTTTTAAAGGTACAGTATGTAAGATTCTGGCCGAAACTGGTACTGCAATCATGTGAAGCTGTAGCCTATGTAAGAA
>JAPMNP010576373.1:0-10797 GCA_029874935.1 Atherina boyeri | reverse complement strand
TTGTTTTCTCTTGCTTGTTTTTTTTGTTGTTATTTTTCATCTAATTTTGGGGGAAATTTGGTGTGTTTGTATCGACATTGGGTCATACTGTACCTTTTGTTGTTCTTTTCCCTACTTTAGTCATTTTGTGTCACATCTTCTGTCTCACTTAGGCCATTATGTGACTCTAGAGTCTTTCGGCATATATTTCTGGTTGTTTTGCATATGAATTTGTCGTTTTGGTCTTGTCGAACTTTGTCTATCAAAGATTCATTTGTATTTTGTTCTTTTTTAATAGATTTTTTTTTATGTCTCAGTTTCCTGGTTTTGCATATGTTTCGTTATCTCTCCATGACTATAATGATGATGATAATAATAATGATCTAGTTATGTTAAATGGCTTAACATTGTATTTATCAGTCACAAAGAGAGTTCCTAGTTTCAGTATTTGCAGAACTCTAACTTTGTAAAGATCTATTGGAAGCAACTGGAGCAGCACAACCTGGGGAAGCAGCAAATACTGCACATCGAAGCAATGCCTAAGAGCATCCAGCCAGACCCTGAAAGCCCAGTTTTGGATTTCATTCAAAGACTGAATGTACAAATAGTTGCTCAGACAATTAAGTTATTGCACAAGAAGTTGATCAAGAAGAACTTAAGACAAAATTGTCTGTGGACACATGATAGGTTCTTCAACAAAATCCAAACTGTTCAGTGATGAACTAACGGCATGGCTTTGACTCATGGCTAACATCCAGCCTAAAGAGACCTCAAAGTCAGCTATTTGTCACCAGAGGGGAATTTTTTTTCCTGTGTGTAAAAGTGTCAGTAACAGTGTGTATGAGTGGAAATCCGGCAGTGTCTCAAGTTTGCTGACTAGTGTGTTTTTCAGCCAAAAGACAGCTGACACGAACACACATTCAGTCCATCAGCATCACTAGCACACACTGTGCCATCATGCTGACTGTGTAAAGCTGCAGTTATCCTCTGAACTCTTCAAACATCAAATACTGGTAACAGTACAAACTACACACAAGTTTGAGCAGCGCATTCAACCAACCAGCTTTTCGGTTAGGGCTGAGATGTAATATCACCATATGCTGTAAATTTTAACCCTTGAAGCAGAAACTATTTCATTTGGTGTGTCATAGAATTTCTGGTAGACACAGATTCTAATAAAGCTGTGTCAATACGCTAGGTGTGCATGTGTTTGTGTGCCAGTGAGTGTGTTGGTCTTATTAAAAGGGCACAGTTGTTTGGAGGCGAGATGTTCTGCACTGATTGCTCACAACTTAAATGGAAGAGCAGACGCATTACCCGCAGCTTTCTGCAAGCTCCACCATTTACACATACCACTCCTCCTCCCTTGTACCTTTCACCCCCTGCAGTCCCCCGCTCTCTGGATTTGATTAGTCTCTCAGGTAGTAGGTAGGACCAGAGTGCTGTTTGCTGTGCAGAAATCCATCTGCATATACAGCAGTTGGTTTTAGGTAGTGGGTTAGACTCCGCAGCCTTCCAGCCTCAAGTGCAATCTGAGCCATTAGGATACAATGGAAGCAGTGTAGGGCAACGATTAGGGCATGTCTGATAGAGTGAGGCCAGCTCAGTGGTCTATTAAGAAGAGCCATGCAGCTGAACAATGCACTTACTCATCACTTCTCTGACATTTTTCCATAAATGCAGTCACTAAATGGGTGGCTTGGTGAAAGAGAAAAAACTGCTTCCCCATTTGCTCTTCTTAACAGAGTGGCCTTGTAGATAGATTAGTCATTAGAAGAAAAAAAAAAAGGTGTAAAAAACCAGTGATGTGTAAAAAGCCAGTGAAACTGAATGTAATGATTTGCAACTTATTTAAAACTGATGTTTAATTGAAAATAGTGCAAAGACCAGAAAGCCAAATCTTGAAACTGAAATATTCTTTTTGGATTTTATGTCAGTTGCATGTTCACAACACTTAATGTCACATGTACGATATTTTTAATTGAATATAGGATTTCAGTGTTCTTAATTTCTTTTTTACACAACAACTGAACTTTCTGTAGACAGGTTTCAGAGTTCAGATGGTGTGTTATTTACATTTATAGCATGTATTTAGTACATTATTCACAACATTTATACTCTTATATTTGCAAAGGAAATGCATTTCATGTTATTGTATATCAGACTATATTTGTATTTTAGGCTGCTCAAGAGAAAGTATTGTACTTTTTTCTACATTTTATTTCTCTGAGAGCTACAGTTAGTTAAAATTTTGCTCATTTAAATATTAATTTTCTTTTTTTTTAATATAAAGCGATTATACTGCTGTTGGCTCTAAGAAGTCTTGATAATCATTCTTCCCAAGCTCATTAAAAATACTCTCATCAATCAACCTGGAAGAATTCAGTCATTAAATGTAGTCATGACATCTGAACTTTACTTATTTTAAAGGTATGGCGGAAGATTTTCTTTAAATTCAGGAAACAACCGCCCTCTCCACTTTTAAAAAAAAATGGGCATGCGCAACACAGGTTTTGTTTCTCTCTTCTGAGGCTTTTCTCTTCTTCTCATATGCTTCAAAGACACGTTTTGAATGTGTGCATGCACAGAAAGCAAAAACTATCCTAGGAAAGAGCACATACGATAGTATTAGTAAAATTCTCCAGAATTATTGACAATCAGGAGGACCAATCGTCTTGATGATCCACCCGGAAATAAAACATCTTCCGCCATACCTTTAAAATTTAAAATAAACAAGCTATTTTGCTCATGCAGTTTGGGCATGTTTGAACAATTTTTTAGCATAGTACTGAAGATTGGTATTTTGTTTATAAGGAGGGTTTTTCATTTTAAAAAAGGACATAGTTATGTTAGCCTTCATGAAAAGCCTGTACTGTATAACCACATTTTCTATACAAACATCCTATTTTTGCTCTGTTTTATTTTCTCTGCTTCGTTATTTCTCCTTTCACACTGGTCCATCTAGAGCTTCTCAGCAATCCAGTTGTTACCTGACTGCCACACTCAGCACCTGTTCTCCAATCCCCAATGGGCCCCTTTAAATTTACACCTACCATTGTTCTCCGCCAGAGTCTCTCAAACATTATAGTGTCATCTTGGTTTTTCATTCCTGTATGATTAGGAGCAAAGCGGTCCTTTTTTTTTTTTTTTTTTTTTAATTGTCTAATTTATCAGTCAGATACCTGCTTCTATTACAGATGCTGAACAAACCTAAACTGTTTCACTCGAACTTCACTCCTTTCTGATCTACTTATACAAAAGTGACACAATGCTCACAACTTGAAAAACTTACTTGGCATGGAGTGTCCAGAAATTAATTTTAGCGACATTCTCAGTGCCTTGAAAAAGTATCTATCCTTCTTGAACTTTTTCATATTTTATCACATTACAACTACAATTTCAATTTATTTTATTGGGGATTTTATGTGACAGAACAATACAAAGAAATGCATAATTGTCAAGTGGAAAGAAAATTATGCTTTTAAAAACAAAAAAGTTTGACAAGTGTTTTGTACATTTGTATTCAAGTCCCCTGAGTCAATATTTTGAAAAATCTCTTGCAGGTTTTATTTCAGGAGTGCCCTGTATTTATCCCTATCTATCTTCTAATCAACTCTGTCCAGCATCCCTGTTCTTGCTGAGGAAAAGCATATCTACAGCATGATGCTGCCACCACCATGTCACCATGTTTCACGGTGGGGTTGTTTAGGATGATGTGCTGTATAAGTTTTCTGCCGCCACTTCTCCACAACTTTAGCCCTGACCTGTGTAATGTGTTCCCTGGTCTTTTTGGTATTGTTTGTTCACTGATGTTCTCAAGCGAAACTTTTGACCACTTCACAGAGCAGCTGTATTTATACTGAGAATAAATCATACACAGGTGCACTCCTTTAATTAATTAAGTGACTTCTGAAGATATCAGAATACAGGAGGCTGAATACAAATCCTTTAGATTTTTATGTAAATTATTTTGAAAATCATGTGTCATTATCTTTCCACTTCACAATTTTGCACCGCTGTCTGTTGGTCTGTCACATAAAATCCCAATGAAACACATTGAGTTTGTCGTTTAAACGTGACTAAATGTAGAAAAGTTCAACATGATAGAAAGATTTTTCAATGCACTATACGTAGATGCCAATATGAGTCTCACTTTATAAATAAAAATAATTAAGACTTATATATTGTTTTTTTTGTTGCTGTTTATTTGTTTTGTCTGTGAATTAGATTACATGATTTCCACTTTCATGTCTCTACAGTCAATATGACAATAGTGCTTGCTAGATCAGCATGGAAACTGGCTACCTGTCAGATCAAACCAAAATCCAGGAAACAGTGTTCACTGTCCAGCATTTAATATCTTGTTTAATTGAGCTAAAACAGTATTTACATTATATATTTTGGATACAGACATGGTTATGTGTCTGGCTATTTCCTGGGTGAGAACAGTTGTTTCCTATGATAACAAAGCTACTGGGAGAAATAGTTTCAGTTCATAATACTTTAGTTTTTTTGCCGAGTGGGCAGATTTTCATTTCCGTTCAACAAAGCTGAGCTGTTTTTCCCTGTGTCTTTGCTCCATGATAGCAGCTTTGAGAAACATGAGTGGTATCGATCTCTCTCCCATCAAGTCGTTCCTTTTAAGTAGACTTCTTCCAGCCCTCTTGATGGGGAGGTGTAACAGCTGAGTAATATTTTCTGCTGAATAAATACAGTAACACAGTGGCATTAAATATGAATATTTTTGTAAAAGAGAAATGGTTTTGATTGTGGTTTTTATGTGTGTGTTAAAATTTTATAAGTCCCTCCTTTCAGATTTTGACCAAGTACCCATATTTCCTTTACTGCTCCTTCTTCTCAGCCCAATCCTCATTACTCTCTCCCTTCATTTCCTCTCCCACCCACCTGCCTATTGCGTCACTAAGAAGTTGTATGTGATTTATATAGTGTCATTTCCTGTAGCTTGGCTTTGATGTGGCTTTAAACTCCGAGGGAGATAAGAAGGACAGATATATCAGCTGGAATGAGAGCTCATCTGTATACTACAGCGTCGGCATAGCAACTGTCAACCCACTTTATTATTCCTCTTTGTATTCTATTATTCACTTTCTCCCTTCCATATTTCTCTCCTTCATATTTCTCGAACCACACATCTGACATATGCTGCGGGGCAAGACTGTTTACCAACCTTTTCATCCACAGTGCCGGTCATTGCTCCTTTCTGTCACTCCACTCTGCTTTCTTTACTCCAAACTCTCCATCTTATGCTGCTGACCACTAACCCCTGTTGAAAATATTAAGACTTGTGAAAAATACACAGTGTGGCCTGACACCATTCCTATTTGCTGTCAGTTCTAATGTCCCCCAAGCCCTGTGGCACACCTTTTTTTCCACTTACTCTACTTCATTGTGTTGTCAAACTCTGTCTCTCTTGCTTTTTCTCATCCGTGTTTTCATGACTGACTACCATTGGAAATAAAATGCTGGCAGAGCATTAAAGTTTAGCCAAGACTGAGTTGAAGTGTTTATTTTGTTACATAAAAATAAATGTGTTACTCTAAAGCATGGGCTGCCCTCTTGACGGAGCATAATGCCAATGCAGAGGGTAATAGATGACAAGGGGAAACTATATCTGACACTAAGTTGAATGACTGTATATTTTTTTCTTATGGTAAATAAACAGAGGTTTGCCGATGCTGCTGTGCTGACCTTTGGTTCACAGATATTTCACTCAGACCCTTCTTTTCTTGGTTGCTTCTATTAATTGAGAAACACTCTTCACTCTATATGTCTTAAAAACCCTCCCCACAGCTTTCTAATCAAGCTAAATAAATAACTAGCTTTGATCAGTAGGGGTGAACTCGTGATCTTCGACCTTTCCCCAGGCTTTGATATGAAGAATTTCAAGCTTGTTGAACTGGCCTCTCTCCATCACTGACCCATCACGAATCCGCCCAGGGCACATGCAGCACATTACCGTGTTTATTCCAAGTCAGGAGGAAAGAAGAAATGAAAGCAAGGCAAGTTTATTCATATAGTGCATTTCATACACAAAGCTAATTCAATGTATTTAACATGAATAAAAGGAACATTTCAAGAAAAAAATAATGACAGATTAAAACACTGTTAAAAGAAATTAAAAAAACATTAAAACAGACAGTTCAAAGACTTACAGTGCATTAATGTTTTTTAACATGGATCTTAACATTTCTACACTTGGGACTATAACCTAAGCCCTATCGCCAGTTTGTTCCAGTTTTTTTGTCGTGTAACAGCTAAATGCTGCTTCTCTATATTTACTCTGCACTCTAAGTTCTACCAGCTGACCTGAACTGATGGATCTGAGAGTCTGACTCGGATTGTTCTCTGTTAACATGTATGGCATGTATGTTGGACCTAAATCATTTAGTGATTTGTAGACCGGCAGCAACATCTATTCTGTAGTGAAATGGAAGCCAGTGTAGAGACTTCAGGACTGGGGTGATGTACTCTCTCCTTTATATGTTAAAACTCTGGCAGCAGCATTATGAATAAGCTGAAGCTGTTTAATGCTCTTTTTGGGAAGTCTGTTAGTAGACCATTTCAATAGTCAAGCCTACTGGTGATAAACGCTTGAATAAGCTTCCCTTGGTCTTTTCCAGGCATGAAATGATCCACTGTCAGATGCAGAAAGCTAAATATGTAGAAGAAGAATAAAGTAAGACAAAACCAACTGCTGAATATTGACAGCAGATCCAAACATATGAGCTAAAGATTATTTCCACCACCCTTAATGGATGCTGTCTATCTTCCTCACACTTTAGTTGTGCAAATAAGGTGTTGGCATATGGCTGATGTTGCTTGGACTCTGCATGATATGATTTTCTTTATTGATGTCTGTCAGGTTGCATAATGGCAGGATGTTTGACCTGTTGTAAGGAAAAAGTCTAATCCTCTCCCTCACAGTTCCATGTCGTCTCTCATCCGATTAAGGTGCACAAAGCATAAAGCAAAAATATGAAACAGTTTAGGTCAAGTAGAAATGTCTAATTAGGTAGGATTATGGTCTTGACCTTCCTATATAAAAAGTGCTAAAAAGATTTGATTTTATGGCTACAAATTCAATTAAATCAAGTGTATTATAATAGATATAGACTCAGATTAGCTGGAATTATACACTATTAGGGGACAGAGTGAAGAAAACCATGTGTCATCTCCTGTATATTTATTCCTTCAGGATATGTGAATATTCAATTGGATTCATGGCAGCAGCCATCCTATTTTAAATACATGGGTATATACATAAGAAGTTGGAGAAAAAAAACAAAACAACATATGGCCTATGTGGAGTCTGGTATTGGGCACATGGTAGACGCACTTTGAATTCCCCATGGGAGCTTGAATACGCTTTCTTTTTGGCTTTTCCCTTCAGCGTCCCCACAGCAATCATCGGTCTCCATATAAACTCTGCATCTTCTTCTCATACACCAACTAACTTCATGACCTCTTTCACTACATCCATTATTCTCCTCTCTTCTCCTGTAGATGCCCAAACCATCTCAGTCTGGCCTCTATGGGCTGAATTATTTATAAAAAATAAAGTAAAATAAAGCCTTTTTCATCCTATTTTTCGATATCTTGTTTATCTTTGGTTTGCTTGGCATGTTGGAGTTTTACGTTGGGGTTTTGCTTTGAATGCATTTCTGCTTTGCCAAATCCAACCCTCTTCACCGGGGAAGCTCTTTCAACAGGTGCTAAATGACCCAATGGCTCTGTCTCCATAACGGAAACAGCCGTTATGAATGCCACATGGTTCATATTTTCTGAGGCTACAGTTAAAATAAAACCCCCAAAATAACCTGGGTACAATAAATCATACATCCGTTTGGCGGCCACATCTTCCACAAATCCTGCCACCTGTTTTCAGCGCTAATTTCGCCTCTGATGCCGTCCAATAGGAACGAACGGCAGGTCTGGAGGCGGAGAAAGGAGGCAGAGAAGTTGGGAGAGTGAGAGACGGATTCGGAGAGATGGGGAGCTGTAGATTGGAGTGCCACTCGGTGTTGTCACATATTTAATCACAGACTTTAAAGCTAATCTTTGGTATGTTCATTGACTCCCGGGCGCTTTTCTCCCCGTTAATGCTGCTGTAATTTTTTTTTTGACGCGCAGCCACAGGTTGGCGATTTAATCCTGTCACCATGGATTATTTTTACCCACCTCGCGCCGATCGTCCCTGACTGGATGGACATGGGCACCGTCGAATTACCAGGGATGATTGAGGGAGAAACAAACTGTTCATTTTAAGTGAGTGGTGAGGCGAAGCACAATTCCGCGAGGCGAGGACCTGTGGAGGACCTAAAAGGAAACGAGGAGAAAAGATGATGGGATGGCTGTGACAACATGAAAAAGAAAAAGTGTGTTGCTCGGTTTTCAGTCATCCAGTAATTCCAAACAACTAACCTGGGGGACAGAGACTGAGAGAGAAGAGGTTGGAGGTAGGTAGAGGAGCAGACGGTGAGGAGGGGGGCCGTGAAGGTGTCTGGTTATATCATACCGAAAGTAGGTTGTTTTGGATCAATCACTGGTAACTAATCGCAGCCAACTTATGGTTATATAGGCGTTAACACACGCACACTTCTCCTGCTATGAAAATTGACAGATGTGAAATTATTATCCTTAGTCTCTCAGCCTGATCTCATTTCCATGGTGTAAAGCCAGAGGATTTCCACCCTCCTCCTGGCTAACAACAATGTAACACAGATGACATTTTATGGAAGAGATTGCTGGAAGCACAGTGGGATGTGAGAGGACAAGGAGATACTGAGAAACAGAGAGAAAGAGTGCTGAGTTAGGGCTGACTGGGCAGTTGACTCAAATGTGACTCAAGGAATAACATAATATCTCAGTAACGGCAGCTTCTCTTCTCTCTGTTGCCCCTCTTTGCCCCTCATCATTAGCCTTTGAAGTTGGACATTTCCCTTGATTTGATTTGCCAAAAATGACTCATCATAGTCTTATCTCAACCGTCAATGTTCTTCATTACTACCATGATTTAAAAAAGTGTATTTTCCATCATTTTGTGCCACTCCTCACTGTTTTTTCTTGTTTTTCTTTGTGTTTAATGTAGACAGGTGCGTGGACATAGCTCTGACCATGGAGCCTCCCCCCTCTCTGAGCTTGGCTCTGCTAGGAGGGAGCGAGGATGAAGACCAGCGCTTCCTTCTTCCCCTAGGCAGCATATCTCATCCCTCCACTGCTGGCAACCAGCCAGGATCAAACCACTCCAACCACATGGGGGGTTCAAGCCTCGACCGTCTTAATGGCAGCACCCCATCCCCATCACCTGCCACACCCAACTTGCCTCCAGCATCACTTCCTAAGCTGCCCTTGTCCTCCTCTGGAACCCAACCTCTGCCTCCTCCCATCCCCAATGCTCTCCACCCCACCAGCACCCCACTCTCTTCCTGCCTTGGTTCACAGCACAGCCTGAGTGGAGACAGCTCCCCAGTCTACAACGCCCTCTTTTACTCCTCCCACTCGCCCTCCATGGAGCGTGAGAGGGACAGAGATCGTGACAGAGAGAGAGATAGGGGCAGCAAACACAGACAGGCCAGTCCTCTAGTTCACCGTAGAGACAGTAACCCCTTCACAGAGATTGCCATGAGCTCCTGTAAATACACAGGTGGGGTCATGAAGCCACTGAGCCGCCTCAGCGCCTCCCGCAGGAACCTCATCGAATCAGAAAGCAGCAGCGAAACCAAAGAGGGTGGCGTTTCAGCTGTTGCTGGGTTAACGGCCGCTGGTGGACATGACAGACAGCGAGACGCCCCGCCTACTTGCTCAGTGACCCAGTCGTCCACTAATCAAGCCCCGATTCAGAGCCCCCCAGAGATTGTAATTTCATCCAAAGAAGACTCACCATATCCCAGAGGAGGATATGACATCACCGACTCCTCATCCAACCAAATGTCCATCTACCATCAGAACCATGCACTCGTGGAGAGCAGGCGGGCACAGCCTAGACGGGGCAGTAGGCAAGGGGGGGATGGGGCTGTGGGCACCACAGCCAGGGGCAGCACCTCCAAGGCTTCCAAACGAAAGAACCAAAACATTGGCTATAAACTGGGGCATCGCAGGGCACTGTTCGAGAAGAGGAAGAGGCTGAGTGACTATGCCCTCATCTTTGGAATGTTTGGCATCGTCGTCATGGTGATTGAGACAGAGCTGTCATGGGGCGTGTACGCTAAGGTGAGGGAATGGGCCATATACAGACAAAGTCCCACTCCAATGTTCTTACAAATAATTTCTGTTTATCTGTCTTGTCGTGCTACAGTTGTTTCATGTGTCTGAAGTTGCCAAGTTTCACTCAGCCAAGTCTTAAGAATAGTCCAGATGATGACATAACAATGTCAGCAGGTTCTCTCAGCTCAGGCTTGGAAATTCTTTTACAAGAAAGCATTACAAACTAGGAGTGTGGGAAAATGTGGCAATTTAAATGGCAGAAAAGACAAACAAGCAGCATTATGTGAGCTAGAGATGTCAGTGTTCTCACATAGAGGGTGATGTGAATAAATGATGCAAAAGTGTGAAAAAAAATACTTTGAAAAATTAAACTCAATATTAATATTTACATTTATACGAGATGATTATCCAAGCTTCCACAAATTTATGAAAATAATAACCTTTATGGATAAGTGAAGGCACTTTTACTGGATTTTCAAGGAATAGAGTATAATGCTAAGTGTTAACAGCTACAATATAAAAGTAATCCAGTGAGCATCAATAAATGATAAACTACCAACACTTAAATTCTCTGACATTTTTCTCCACACATTG
>JAPMNP010576319.1:0-11613 GCA_029874935.1 Atherina boyeri | reverse complement strand
ATGAAGCCCAGTGATAGAGATAAGCAGCTGATTGCATCTGACTGAGAACCCAAGGACACAACATTCTCCCATGTGGTTCTGGTTGCTGTGCCTGAAAGATACCCTGCTTTGTTCTCTATTTTACTCTAAATAGGCCCAAATGAAGATGATGACAATTTAAGATTGAAAACTAGAGGCTGACATTGTAAAAGGAATTTGTTCCCTGAATTGACAGATAGAATCAAATCAAGGATTTTCTTATCGTGGAGTCGCCCTCTGCTGGTTGTTATAAATCATGTAGTTTTAGGCAGATCTGTGAGCTCAACATGGACTTATTAAGGTTTTGCAGTTGTAAATGAGTTTGTATTTGTAAATCAAGTTTTGTCTGAGAAATCTGAGAGATTCAAGTTTGTGAATGTGTTGAAAAAGATTTGCATGGTTGTAAAATGAAGGGGAAAAAAATGTATTTTACAGGGTAAAAGCTTGTTTTACAAATATAAACTATGAAATTGTTAACATTTATTAATTTAATAAATGAACTTAAGCCCTCCTTTTAAAGATCTCAATTGATTTAGCTTATTTCACATATCTGTGCAAATTATTCCATAAACTAACACCTTTTACAAAGATACACTGTTCCATCGACTGAGTTTCTTAAACATCTGTTTCTTTTAGATTGTATTTACTTTTTTAAATCTTTTCTCAATATTTGATGGTAATGTGTTCATATGGGCTTTATACATCATTTGTAAAGTACAGTAATCCACAAAATCAGAAAACTTTAAATACTTAAACTGTATAAATAATGGATCATGTAATAATGGGTGTTTGTATTTATTTCCGCAGATGATTCTTAAAGTTCTTTTTTGTAAAATGAAAATGGAGTTTGTGTAACTTTTACATGTATTTAGACAGAGTAGGTCAAATATGGCACAATCAGTCAGTTGTATTACATAATTAATGCTTTCTTATTAAAGAACTCTTTGACTTTGTGTTGGATGGCAATTGTCTAAGCCTTAAGGCATGTTCATTTTTATATTATTTATGTGTGATTTCCCTGATTAAATCTGCATTAATGAGAATTAAGAGCTTAGTTCCCTTTACTCTTGCAATTTTGGCATATTACTGAATATCGTGTAATATGTCTTATCTCAATTCAGGACAATTTATTTCTTTATTTCATTTCCATCTTTTTCATTTTTCTAACTCTCTTTAACCACATTTACACTTGCACAATATTCTCTCCCAAAAAAGAAGAAAATGTGTGTCATTTGTAAACAGAATACATTTAAACAATTTGGAAACATTAACATTGTCATTCACCTGCAAAATAAAAAGTTTTGGCCCAAAGACAGACCACTATGAGCACAATCAGATGAGCAGATCAGAAGTAGAACAAGATGAGACACAAAAAAAGGAAACGTGAAACTGACTAAACCCAAGCCTTTTATATCAGATTGTTTTCTGTTGTTTGTTTAATCAGGAAAATATTAAAGTCTCCATTGTCAACAATGAAGAAAACATGGAGTGGACAAACTGTCACTTCTGCTTTTGCTTTGATATTTTTTTGTCCATCATGAGTCAGACTGTGTTGTAGGAGCAATGCTGAATTATTAAAGTTATGTTAGCATGTGTTCCTCAATTGTTAGCCCAAAGAACATGTCATTTCAAATTATACTTTTAAATTAAACCAATAGAGATGAATTATAGTCTGAGAAGCTAGTAGAAGAGTAAAAATACAGGAAGTGACATCGGCACCAGACAGCAGAAAAGCAAAAACAAATCCAAGCATGTTTTAGTTTACTAGCCTTCATCTGGGTGTCAAACCCTCAGTTTTATCCAACCCAAAGGGCACCTGAATATGTATTGTCTGAATCCAGGAAGTGATCCTACACAAAGACAATTTTTTGACACTGTAAATAAAACTGTCCTGTCTGTGTTTGTTCAGTCTCAGGCTGAGGCCCATTACAGAGGCAGCCGTCATGCCAAGAAGCTCAAGTCTCAAGAGAATAAGGCCAAGGCCAAGCTATCAGTCACTGCAGAGACCAATGGGAGCAGCTGTGGTCATGCTGGCTCCGCCTTTCCTGCCCCAGCAAACAACAGCACCAATCAGCACACAGGTTGATTTTAACCACCAGTAAAACTGATTATGACACACACAGGTCATGGTAACTGAAACTGATTTGTTTCTTCCTCTCTATAGAACTATTATCCAGCTCCACCGACTCCTCATCTCCTCTCAAGCCTTTCCTAATCCCTTCTACCTCCCCTCTCCCCTCTCCCTCCCCCTCCTCCAGCAGAGTAGGCAGTGAGCCTCCTCCATCTAGCCCCCCCACTGCTCTGCCAGCTCCTGGCCTCTCAAATTCTTCCTCTACGTCGTCTTCCTCTTCTGCTGAATCTTCTCCTCCAGCTCCTGTCACTTCTTCTTCTTCCTCTGCTCCCCCTCCTTCCAAAACCTCCTCCACCCAGGATACTCCTCTCTCAGTGGAGTCAGAGGAGGAGAAGGCGAAGAAGCTTCTGTACTGCTCCCTTTGTAAAGTCGCTGTCAACTCTCTGTCACAGCTGGAAGCTCATAACGCAGGTGAGGAGAAACCGGATGGGTGGTGTTTTTTTACACATTATTATTAAAGTTTATCATCAAACTGAAAATCCCCAAAACATGGATAACTGATGGCTTTTCCTCCTTCTTCAACTTAAAAAGTATACTTTTGAATGTCTGAAGTCATTAACAACTTGAAAACTGAAAAAAAAAAAACAATCAAAAAAAAAAAAACCCCGTAACTGTGAGGTCACTTTGGGATCTGAAAATACATAATTCAATGAGATGTTCAGATTCACAGGATTCCAGCATTCCCATTTTCATTTCCACTCAACCTCAAATTCAAATAACGTTGCATTTGGTGAACATCAGAAGTTGGAAGCCTCTTTCGCTAACGAACTGCTTTGCTTTCAACAGTAGATTCTAACCAGCTGTTCTATAGAGAAATACATACAAGGTGATAATAATTCCCTATACCTAAAATATTTTTAACATTTACTTCTTGGAAATTTTTTTTTTGTTTCTTTTAATTTACTCCCATCCATAGACTGGCGACCTATCCAGGGGGTACCCTGCCTCTCGCCTGCAAATTGGTGGGATAGGCTCCTTCCCCGTGACCCTGAATTGGACTAGATGGTGTAAAAAATGGATGGATGGATAATTTTACTCCCAGTTATAATTGGGGAAACTGAATTCCAATTTGTCATTAAATGCAGCATCCGTCTTGCGTCCTGTCTCTTCTCTGAGCCCTCTTAAGCGAGTCAGTCCGATGTTGACTGATGGTACTTTCTGTTTTTTTAATATTGTGGCTGCATTTATGTATTTACTTATTTTTTTGTTAAATGACATTGTTAAATGCTGTTATATGCAGGTTATTGGGTTAAAATGGCTTGAAATAAATAAATAAATATCATCATCATTATCATCATCTTTCTTTTCCTTACCTCCTCCAATGTTGTCCTCTTGCTGGATCAGCTATGGTGCATATTCAAAACTTCCTTTGGGTTGATATCCAGTTGGTGACATGTGAGGTGGTGCTTTAAAGCAAAATTCAGCTGTAATGGGATGATCTGCGCTGAAAGAAAATGTTGTGAAGTACAGTGTCTCAGCCCCTGGAAGCTGCAAAATAACGCCAACTCCAAAAATGTGCATAATGTCAATGTGCCATCAAAACGAGTCAGAAGCACAAAGTTTAAAGGTCGAAAACTTATTTAGTATTGCTTTGATAAAAAACAAATGCTTGTAAACATCAGTGAATTGTTGTCCATTTTGCTTTTAATGTAAGCTGCTGAAAATTTGAAACACAGGCAAATGGTCTGATGAAAGTCTAAGGTTTAGTGAGCCAAAATGTGACAGAGGAATTATAATACGAGTCTCATCAGGTGGCTCTAATGTTACTAAAGTTGTAGCGTGAACTCTCAGTATGTACTGCATGCTATCTCGTACGGTCTCAGGGTGCTTCAAGGATTATTGGGTACAATTTGTGTCCAAATTTAGGTCTGCATGGCAGCTTGAAGCTGCAGAACAGATCTCACATAAGACACACCCAGCAGAGGAGAGGAGTTTCTCAGTTCACCCTCTAAAACTGACTGCTATGACCAGAGGTGTAAAGACACGATGGAAATGGAGCTGCTGCGTTTTATCTCTGTGGTATTTTGACCAAAGCAGATCAATGACACTTCATAAATGTATGCCAACTTGTAAAAAGAGGGGTATATGATATGTCTCCTTTTTAATAATCCTCAGAGGTCTCCACTTACCTGCAGGTTTATCACCATTGTAGTAAGCAGTAGCTGCTTGTGCTCAAACTAGATTTCTTCATCGTTATGCCTCATATATCACAAAATGTTTCTCTGTTTACAGGTTCAAAGCACAAAACGATGCTGGAGGCCCGCAGCGGCGCCGGGCCAATCAAAGCTTACCCTCGACCGGGAGCCAAGCTGAAAAGTGGCAGCAGCTCAGGAATACTGAAGGGCTCCGGCCTGCAGAACAAAACCTTCCACTGCCAGATCTGTGACGTCCACGTCAACTCAGAAATCCAGCTCAAACAGGTACAGTAGCAGCTCACAGTTCCTACCGGCCTGCTGCATCTGCTGCCGTCTCAGTTTGTCTCACTTGGATGAAATAGTGCCACTGGTTGTTAGGAACACATGTCAATTTCTTAAAACTTAAAAATGAGCCATTTTAGTGATGAAATATCTTGTAAAAAATCGAGTTTCAGACAATCAGTTTAGGAATGTGATGGAGCTCACAGAATAATTAACATCAAATGAACATGAGCTTGTTTCTGGTTGCTGCTGAGGTGCTGTTGCTTTCAACATGTTTTTGTCTGAGGTTGGTTGCTTTGTCTTTGCTCTGCTGGGATTCAGACAGCACGCCTCTTTCTGTCTTCTGTAGGTGTTTTCTGTGCTCACCATGTTTCTATAGTCTGCTTTGTTGTGGTTGTTTCAGCACATCTCCAGCAGGAGGCACAAGGACAGAGTGGCAGGAAAACCCACCAAACCCAAATACAGCCCTTATAACAAACAGCAGCGCAGCTCGCTCACTGTAAGTGTCTCTCTCTTTCTCTCTCTCATGATCTCAGATCAATAAATCAAGCAGCACAACAATACTTTAGTTTTAATTTTCTCTCTTTTTTATCTCTCCTCATCACCATATTTCCTTTTCTCCCCTTGTTTCCTCTCCTTTTCCTTTCATCCTACTTGTTTGGCGATACACCGTTCTCCTGTGCTTGTTTTCTTTCATTTCTTCTCGTCTCTTTTTTTCTTGTTTCCTCATCCTCTTTCCTCTCATCTCCACATGTGATTGTCTGCCTATTTTCTATCTTCTCTTCTTGTTCCCTTCCTTTTTGTCACACGGTATTCTTTCCCTTCTCTCGTCTCCTTGGGTTTTTTATTTGTCTTTTTATTTTGTCTCCTGTTCAACCGACTTTGCTCCTTTCTTTGTCTAATCTCCATCCCTCTTATTCCAATGTTTCCTTGCCCCCCCATCTATTTCTTGTTTCCTTTTTTTTCGTCTCCTCTCTTTGTATCATCCCATTTCCTCAATACCTTCTTTAATCTCACCATTTTTCTTTCCTTTTTTCTCTCCTTTAAAAATGAAAAACTCTCCCATTTCCTTATTTTCTTCTCAATTTGTTTCCTCCCTGTCTTCTCTCTCTCCTTTCCTTTATGTCCTTATGTTCAGAAGGAGCTGGTGAAGCCCTCCCTGTCTTCCTCCTTCCTCACTGCTCCTTTTCCTCCTCATTCCTCTTCTCTCCCACCCACCATCTCCCTACCTCCTTCCACTCTTTCCTCCTCACCTCTCCTCTCACCCACCCCCTCACCCCTTACCCCTACCATCTCTCTTCACCCTCGCCCTCCAGCATCTTCATCCCTTTTCACCGCCTCCTTCCTGCGCCCAGCTCCCGGACCGGTCAGAACGAGCCAAGGATCGATTCTGTTTGCGCCCTACTGATGACTGCAGAAACAGAGTGTGTGTGGGGGGGAGGGGTGGGGGGGTCGAACCACCAACCTTTGGCTTCTGGCCTGCAGTTTGTTGGAACTTCATGGGGAGTGTTACAGCCTCCTCACCTGACTAAGGCCTCACACAGAGACATGAGAGGACAAACCTCCTCCTCCTGACTGGATTAGAGTTCTGTAATTTAAAGCCGACCCGTCAGCTCCAAAACAAGTGTGGAAGTGGAGTTGTTGCTTTAAATGAACTACAAAACTCAATCAGTAGCTGAGCAGTCCATGCAAACATGCAAAATTCCTGGAATAAGTATGGAATTACCCAGCATTGTCTAGATAGCAATAAGTGGTCCTGGCAACGTCTTTATGCCCTGGAAAAAAAGAAAAAAAGAAAAACAACTGCAAACCATTTCTTGTCTTAAGTAATTGTTATGCTCAGTTATCACTCGATACCAATCTGGGGGAAAATGTTAACTTGTGCAAGAAAAACAGGGAATATTCATGGAAGTAGCACCCTGAAAAGCCAAGAAAAAGCTTTTAACTGACTTTGATTGGTTGAGATGATAAGAAGCAAAAATGTAAAGCAATTCTGATCCTGCACTCTCAAAAAAGCAGCTGGACGAGACAGTCTAAACCCTGAGCCCAGCTCAGCTGGGCCTTCAACATGAAGAGGAGGATGGAGGAAATGTCCTTCCTCATTCTGAAGGAGCAAACCAGCACAAACAAGATGTCAGAAAACTTAGATAACGTCTATCTTGAACAAAAAGCACTGCAGCTGTCTGTATGTCCACCTTCTGATGTCCCTGCTCTCATCTTTTTAACATGCATCATCTTGAGATGGAGAAAAGAAAAAAAGGATCATGGATGTCTTCGAGGATAAAGCAGGCAGTATGTCATATTTTTCTGATAGCCCCACTGTGGATGTAAACCTGTAGAAGATTATCCATTTTAATTCAATGTTTTAAAAATTTGACAGATTTAGAAAAATGTACATTTTCAAATCTGCCTTACGCATGAATTAACAACTTTTAAATGGTTAAAATGGGAGAGTTTAGATGTTTTTAATGAATTTATTGCAAATGAAAGTAAACACATTTTTTTTCAATTTTATTTCTATACAAAGCAGTCTGAACAGGCTGGAGAAATATCTGTTTTGAGCCTGTCTGGTTGGGTTACGCTCAGTGTTTGAGTAAATCTTTTTTTTATATTACTGTTACAAAACAAATTTATTCTAAAACTATAAAAAGAAAACATAAATAAGGATAAAATGATTTTTCTATTAAATGAAGGTACAAAGCTGTTTTTTTTCTAATTAAACAAAAACAAACAGTAAAGCTGGAATTTTTATTTATATTTACACATTATTTATACTGCCTGTAAAGTATGGCACTTTTAGCTTTTTTCCTCCTAAGGAACTCTTTATCTGTTATTAATATCGAACAAAATAACTTTTTCATTTAAAAAAAAAAAAAAGTAATAATAAGATGTAATTGATGTCATGACCACAATATACCAGTGCATTTCCCACTGCATTCCTGGTGGCAGCTACAGTCTTGAAAAGTTGGAAATAACCAGAATTTTTTTTTAAAGACCGCTGAGAAAAGAGAACAGATTAATTCCTTAAAAAAAACTTTAAGCAATAAATGTAAAAATACCAACAGAAGATCTTACCCACGACAGTTTATTCTGTCGCCGCCTGCTGATTTAACCGGCTGTGTGTTTGGACGGATGACCTCAGATGTCCTCTATAATGTTGTCCCGGTTGTCTCTTTGGCCTGGACCAGACTCATGTCCGACTGGGCTACCTCCTGGTTTTGTAGTGAAAAAGATGCCTTTATCGGTTTTGTTTTACTGAATCTTCCAGCTGTCTCTGTACTTGCTGGAATTTGAAGCATCTGAGCAGAACTTCTCCTGAGAGCTTTCAGAGGAACTTTTCTTAAACACATAAATGCAGACACCACTTTTCCCTTAAACAAGATTACTCACTTTTCATGATGAAAACCAACTATAGACTATTTTTTCTGTTTTTGTTATTCCAATAATTTATTTTACCTTGTATGTTGTAAATAAAAAAGAAATCTTTTTTTCTGACTTTCAAACATCTGCTTGAATCAAGTCTATGCGTCAACAGCAGATATCTTAAAGCTACACATCAACAAAACCTTTAGACGTTGATGATCCGGTGATCTTTCCTCAACTCAAATCAATATAAACCTTAGAATAAAGAAAGCAACTTAAATGTCCACTTCTTAGCTTTAGTCTGAGCTTTCAGCTTCATCTCTGAGGTTTATCTTTGTTGTTTTGTTTTCCATCCACATACAACTCTTCCAGCCCTCGGTACCCAGTAAACAAAATACTTCCATACTTTTTTTTTTCTTTTGAGAAGTGGAGTTGAATGGTTACAATATCAACGCCAGATAGCTTCTTTACTTTCAGTTAGTTTCTACAAACAGATTATCTTAAAAAGAAATTATTTTCTTAGTGGTATTTGTCTGTGTTATTGTGGAAAGTACAAATTGCTTAAGTGGAAATGCAGTTTCCAGCTTAAATTGCCATTTAAAAGTATGATATAATCATGAGTAATATGGTATGCTTGAGTATTTATTTTCATTACTGAATGAACATTACTTACATTTACTAACTATGCTGTTCTCGTCTTTTTGTATTCATGCAGCCTTTAATTCTCTTTTTTTCAAACTTATTTTGTTTATGTTGACTTTCCTTTCTGCCTCTACCAAAAGTGGGCCAATGAGTTGTTTATTAGCAGAGAGAAATGACCGATGACTAACATTAACAAATAACTAACCTCAAGCAATATTAGCAGTATTTAGGTTTCAAACACATGTCCCATGGTGGAAGATGCATAAACATAAAAGCAAGGTGCATAATTGCACCATCAACCATAAAGTTCAAGCTACATCATACAATAGTGTACCTCTTTTTAATTCTTAATCAGTGGGTGGTAAAAGTTTCCGTAACTTGATTGTGATACCATTACTTTATGGACATGCAGTCTAAACTTTCATTTTCTTGCACGACTGGACAGGATTAAATCATGCAAAGAGGCCTAAGAGTGGTTAGGTCTGTTTTTATTTTTTAAAAGAGAGAGACATGTGACTGAAAGCTGACTATATGACTGAAAAAGTTAGTTAGTGGACATTTGAGTTGACATCATCCCGCGTCTTGATACCAGAGTTACACAACATCAGTAAGTTAAATTTTTCATTGAACTCTTATATTATGGATGTATTACACTGGAGCCTTTGGTGGGCACGAGCAGATGGTTCTATTCAGCACTTTTACAATTCAGGTGGTTGTTTGAGACTCATGAAAAGCTTTACACTACAATCAGAAACCATAGAAAACAATGATGATGATGAGGTGTAAAAGTCTTCCTCCTTGAACAACAGATTCAACTTCGGGACAGCTTCCTGCTCAGATAATGCATTTCTTCTCAAAATCCAACTTGCTGCGAGATGAGAGCACAGCCTCAATCAGTTTAACACTGGTGATAAATGTATTGACTTGTGAATTAAAGGAAAATTTGATGTTTTATGAAAAGCCAGTATGAGCAAGAGGAACAATTTCACTGACCAATAATTAAGAAGGTAAACATTTGAGCATTAGATCCTTGTGTGAAATAAAGTTGAAAAAATGTGAATCCACCCTTCAATGGGGAAGACTTTTTTTTGTTCTTGACTTTTTTTAACTTAATGTTGTTCTCCATGTTATTTTATCGTTGTCTTAATGGTTATAAAAACATCTGGCCAAGAGACAACAGAGTGAAACTGCAGTAACGTGTTTGTGTCGTCAGACTGATTAAACTTTATCTGCTACAGTCAGTAGTAGAATCCACCAGAGTTTTTATATGAATATTTCTCATCTTAAAAAGGCATTTCATCGTGTAAATGTAGCCTGCTTTTGGACAGTGTGCTGCACAGCTTCAACACTATCAAAAATGCAAAGATCATGAGCAGAAATCCTTTTTAACTTCTCAGATGATGTCAGCATCAATAATTACTCTTTTTTTGTTCAAAGCATTGGTTGTTCTCTATGGTTTCCCATGGTCACTACTTTGTTTTCTGTGTTCCTGCCTCCTCCTGAGTAACTTGAAGCATTTCTGTCTTCCAGTACCGAACAAACAGGCTTAAGGACATTTTGTGTGTATGTACGTATGTTTATCTATGCACAATTTACTCTCTCATGTCTCCAATCAACATGTACCATAAAAAAGTGTCAAATCTGGATTGATGCTGATTAAGCTTGATTTAAAGTTAGATTTACAGAAATTTAAGCTATCAGCTGTTGACATGAACTTCCTCTTATGTCTGATGATGTCATTTTGATGCAATAATTTACAGATCAGCGGCTGCTTTTATATTCTCTTTGCTTCAGTGATCCTGAGGCCTGGACGGCTTGAATATTGGGGCCCAGTTGCTCCAGTAGAGTGATGTTAACATGTTTAAACTAAGATTGTGTGTTTCTGTCTCTCTCTCTGTGTGTTTATGTGCTTGAAATAAGCGTCAACTATATTATTCAACCGCATTGCTTCCAGTGTAAGTCGAATGCCATGCAAACACTGAAATAATGCAAATTTCACCCACACTATTTGATACAGGGCTTCTCACTGGACCTGGCAGTGTGGGTTTTGTATTCTTAACACATCTGAGTTCATTATAAAACATATATTTGTGTGTAATTTTTCCGGCCAGCTATTAGTTACTTTATTTTCAAAATTTTAAACTGTAAATACAATTTTATTAACAGACTAGATACAGATTTCCAAGAAGGTGTAAACTAACTTATATTCAAACAGTTTGACCAGTCATCTCCGTTTAAACCTCCCAGGGGCAAACATAGGCTGCTTGGTTATAGGATGGTCAAGTTGAGAGAGAATTATTTTCTTTGTATTTCAGCTCTGAACTGATCCTTTCTCAAATGTGTTAAAAAGCATCACTTCCTGCCAAAGATTTATGTACAGTATTTATTTAGCTTGTTTTTTTATGAGGAAAATAATTATGACATGCAAATATGCAAATGCAACTTTGTCGGGTTGAGATGTAAGGTAACATTTCATCTATCATTTCATTTCTGTAATGAATTGTTTGTTCTTTTGTTTGTTTTCATTAAAAATGGCTGCACATCCTAGATGGGCTTGGTTTATTTATGAGCTAATGATTTGACACAAAAACAACACTACTTAAAAACAACAGATTGGCCCTTTCTTGCATATTTCCATAAAAATGGTTATACGCCTACTATTTGAAATTAGATAATGGGATAGACTGTAGCTATGGCTCAGGAGCTATAGATCAATGCAAAAATATCCACACTTGAGCTGGTTAGATTAGCTAATAGCTTTAGCTAAAGCAAATTTAATGAGATTTCCCTGAAAAATGAAAAGTCCATTTTGATGACTCAGTGTCTGAGTGGATTAGACATCATACCTAATAAATCTAGTTATTCCAATTCATTCAGAGGAAGTAAAAAGTAGCCAAGCGTATTACAGTATAGCTAGTTCTTTCAAATAACCTAGCTTTAGCTGTAGAAAACATTGTTAGCAGTCTCTTAACCCTTTAAGACCTACCATTGAACAAGGCCGTCAGAGCATATCTTTATAGTTTTACATGCTGTAAGGTCATT